>PVKE010052190.1:0-10417 GCA_004027555.1 Craseonycteris thonglongyai | reverse complement strand
AAAAATTGTAAATATTTGTTGAGGTGGTAGGCAAAGTCATCCGTATTCCACATTGCGCGTTGTAATCAATTAATCGCATGAAGCATTCGGTATAACTCATCTGTATAGTGGCACCAAATATGGAAGTGAAACAAATTAGATAACATACAAACCCCTAGCACAGTGCTTCACAATTAATAGGTGTTCAGTAGCTAATTGCCAGACTGAGTCTTCGTTTTTCTTCCTTCCTGTTAAAAAATACCACCACCACCACCAACAACAAACCAACAGAAAACATACATTCTAAGAAAAGGGAAACCACCGAGGCAAACATCGTCTGAAGCAGCTGCCTCTGTAACTAAACTGAATTGGACAGGAAGGGCAGACCCTGACATTTTGCATACACGCACCAGTAATTCAGAATCTGTTTGAGGCAGCCTGTCCCAAAGTTAAGGCCTTCTATGTGAGGAGGCCTACTCCTCCCTACTTCTGTTTTGTTCTGGTTGTTGCTTTAATTTACTTTCCTCACTTTGGAAATCCCTCCCCTCACCTGACCAAAAAGTAGTCCACTAAGCATTAACATGGAAGGGCATATTCTCCTAAATTTCAGAGCACTTGAGCAAGGTGAAGAAATCACCATGCCTAGGGATGCTGGAGAGATGGAAGGAAGCATTTTCACATAAGGGCAAGCATGAGGTTCATGAAGACAAATTGTTGAAGAGTAGCCAAAAGTAAACAGGTTGCTTTGATAGCATTCGAACCGAAGTCACCATTTGCTGCTTCCAGAATTTGCCAATATTTTCATCTCCTACTCCCCCAGCATTTTTTCCCCTTTCTAAACAGCTGAGGTTGTAGAAAGGGAGATTAGTATTTTTTAAACTATTAATGACACTTTTTAAAAGTCACCAGGTTTTTCTGTAAGGAGTCTGGCTTCGTGGTTTAGGTGTGTAAATAATGGAAGTTAATTAGAATAGCTGATACCCACTCCCCCTTTAAAAAAAACCTCACATAAGAATGTGCTCATGCCCTTGGCAGACACACTAAATGTATGTGGGGACTATATTGTCAGGGCCTCCCCACCTGCTGCTGCCATTGTCACAGGCCAGCCTGCAGAGCCTGCTGTCTTCTTTGTTCCCATGGGGCTGTTTGTTGAACTTTTGCTCTGGAATTGTCAGCTAGTGAGACACTTGGTGGCCACCTTTGATCTATGTCCCTAATCCATTCTGACACATTCCAGGCTGTCACCCTGGATCCTTCTCCCCGGTTCATTGCACACCCGTGGAGTCAGCAGGCCGCAGGCGCCTTCTCCCCATGTGCGTGTTCTAGTTTGGGCTGGGTCAGGGGAGATGCCCCTGTTTCTCTCCCTCACTCCTGACAGCTCTCTGATTTCCAGCCTGTAGTTTTACAAACGCTCACTTGCAACGACCTGAAGTCGAGTGACAGACACATTGGGAAATTCAGCATTGTTAGACTGTTTCTGTTTATTGTTTTAGAAGGACTCTGAAATGCCGTTTTTGAATGCAGTGTACCTCTATTCCCTCTAACCACCGTTTCCAGCTTCCTGAGCATTACAAATTATTGTTGCTATTATCATTATCCATTCTTCAAGGCTCATTTCCAATGCCACCTGCTTTGAAAAGCTTTCCTCAATTGCCCTACATCAAATGAAGATCAGTCACTCCTGTGTCATCTTTAAACATTTTAACTCTATGTACCTCCTTTATCTAATTCTTCCAAATAACACCAAGCTTTCCTCAGTGTATTCTCTGTTTCAGGTATCGTATTAGGTGTGAGGCATATGATGGTAGATGAATAGTCTGTTAGAACTCTCAATCTAGTAGGGCATCCCCATGGTAACACAGTATACTCCCCCTTAACCGGTTTTGCTGGTTACTTGAGTTCTGGTTAATGAAGTCTACTAACATTTACTATCTGGTATCTACCAATCCCCAGGGGTGCTGGTTAACTGAGAGTCTACTGTACATAGTTAAGACAAACGAGTATAAAGGAAATAATATAGCTGTAAGGAAATATTAATTATCCCTCACGGGGTCAGGAAATGTCCCCTGTGAGGAGGGCAGCAACTACAAGTATAAACAGACTGGACTTTGAATCCCCATTCTAACAGTCACTAGATGCTCAGTCTTAGGCAAGATGTTCAATATATTTGGGCTGGTGCATACTCATCATCAAATGGTGACAATAACTAAAGTACGTACATTCTGAGGAATAATTACTAGGAATAAATGAGAAAATAAGTGCCAAGCATTTAGCACCACAACTAAATAATGAATAGTGTGTGCTTTATTCACACTATGTGCTTTATTTATATAGTGGTGAGGTATGTGCCACACCAAAATACAGGTCTAAATGAAGACACTGTCAAAAATTGTGGAGGATTACAGGCAGCCCATACATATGTTGACTAAGTCAATGGAACTGGCATCAGTGGTCTCCAAATGGATGAAATTAAATAGTCATGGCAGTTAACTGTGAATAAAAAATACCTTCCTCTGAGTCCACTAGCTCCATATATTAATTGCATCGTGACTGAATGAAAGACCATACCTCCAGACCACAGGGAACCAGTGGTATGTGTATGAGTGTGTGTATGGGGAGGGAGTGGTTATCAGTCTGAAGAGATTGCCCCAAACCCAAGGGCGCTCCACTGGGGAATGTGTGTGTGATGTGGGATGGTAGAGGATGGTGGGTTATATTCCCGATGATACTGCTGTGACACCTGGCATGTGGAGGTTTTCTCCCAATTTATGTTAGGTATTGGTTTGTTTGCTTGTTTTCGTATTTTGGAATCATTTCTTGTGAGAAAGAATCTGATGACATTTCCTTTCTGTCAGGAAAGAGGCAGTCCTCAAGGCCCCCGTTTTCCCATTCTTAAGTGGATTGACAATTGTGGGGGCAGGTCCAAGATTTTGACTAGATGATGGTGGCCTAGGAGAGACAAACACATGCCTGGTCTACTTTTGCAACTCACGCTGACCCATGAACTTATTTTCTCTTCCAGAATGAAGGTTTTGGCAGTAAGGAAAAATGCAGTTCTTTTCTGTTTTTTTTCATTATGTGTTTCAAAGCAAGGATTTAATCTTCTCTATATTCAGCCTAACTTGTGTAATAAAACCTAATAGTATTAGAGAAAGAATGTTTGAGAGAAGCATTGTGTAACTCTAAATATTAAACAATTTACAAAGTTAGAAAGAAAGCAGTGGAGCCCTGAAACGAGCAATGGGCATTGCTTGGATCTAGCTGTCATTTCTGGCCAAGCCACTTAAACTCCTGGCATCTCATACTTTGTCTGTGAAAAGGAACTAGTAGCACCTGGATCATAGAATTTGTCCGAGGGTTAGATGATGTAAATATGACATGATGATGGACTCACAGTCAGGACTTGATATATTTTGGAGTCTTTCCTTTTCTTGCTTCTTTTCTCCCTAATTAGTGTGAAATACCAAATCTATAGGTAATCCAAGGCACAAAAATAAGGGATGATAGCATACAAAAGATGAGAAAGCGGATGAAGCAATGATTCAGAAGAGCTAGCCCTTGAACCTAGGAAAACAGGTTGTTATCTTCTTATGTCGGGTGTCAAAAGCCCTGATACTAGTTTTCTAGAATGGTACAGGGACAACAACAAAAGAAAGAAAGGAGAAAAAAAGAAAAGCAGGGTCAGGTATAGTGTAAATAAAGGGGGAGCTATAGGACATGAGGTCAGGTGAGAGCAGAAGGGCGATTTACAGTAAACACATCATCTAGAACCTTATAGAACAAAGCATATACTTTTCAAGGTATATAAGTGGTTGGGGAGTTGAAGTGAGGCAGGGCATCTGATTTACATCAAAATCACGATGCTATGTAGGAGCAGAGGAGATTTAGTACTGATGCAATGACAAAGCATGTACCACTTCCTTCCTACATGATGTTGGACAAATTTATATGCCTGGGCTTCAATGGCTATATCTGTAACATAATTGACCAGAGTGTTGTGACAATTTACTTAGATAATGCATGAGATCTTATAGTTCAAATTATAGCCTGACTTTGGAGGGAGAGGTGAGAGTAAAGTCTAATTGAGCTAAATAAATAAATAAAATAACCATGGGGGAGGTATACAGAAACCACTGGAAGCCTCTGGAGATTTTTTTGATCTTGAAATTAAATATAATTGTTACAAAAAAAAAAAAAGACTCATGAGAAAATGGATATCTTGTTAGGACCACATTTTCAGCCTGGTCTCAAGTGTTTATACGTTTAATATTTATTTAACAGGCAATCTATAGCTAGTTAATTAGATAACATGCTTAATATCTCATTTTCTTTAGTTGTATGGGTAAGTGCTAATTAAATTCCTGAGCATTCCTCACAAGTGTAGTGTAATAATAGGAACACTGTCACACACTTATTGCTTCCGCAGATTTGAATTAATTACATGGCAAGTAGAGTTATCTTTCATATATTTATACCTCAATAGGTGCTCCTCCCTGACGATCAGATGGGATTTAATTTCCATACCACCACCTTATTATTTCTAAATTAAATATGTTTAGTAAGAATTTAATACTTGCTGAAACTCTAGTTAGTAATACATCTTCCACACATCTGGACTGAGAAATTCATTTTGCCTTATGCCGCTAAAAAAGAGTAAGGACAATTAATAAGGCAATAAAAGGGACTATAAAATGTAATTAGGAGACAAGCCAAAGAATTGGTTACTGTGCTGCATCAACATCTTGGGATACATTTCTTGCAGTTTGGTTGACGATTTTCCTTCTCCTCTACCTCTAGGCATGGGATAATACTTGTATTAAAAACAAAATTTATGACTGTATCTTTCATTCTCATCCTTTCTTTCCATTCTTACTGATGCTGTTGCCTTGATTCCAAACTCCATCATCTCACTTGATCCAATGTAATAGCCTGTCCTCATACTCCCCATGTCAAGCCTAGCCTCTCCTATCCATTCTGCACAGTTACCAAAGTAGTATTTCACATATCCAAATTACAAGCTCATCACTTCTCTCCTGGAATTCTTTATCTCTAGAATGTAGTCTAACTTCTTTACCAATGAGAGGTAGTGTCTCCCTGCTTCCTCTGCAACGTCTTTCTTTCTTCTTTCCTTCTTTCCTTCCTTCCTTCCTTCCTTCCTTCCTTCCTTCCTTCCTTCCTTCCTTTCTTTCTTTCTTTCTTTTTCCCATGTCACTTACCAAACCACACTGTTAGGTGAAGTTTCCAGCACATGAATGCTTCCAAGTTCACTGGCTCTCTCTAACCCATCACTCAGAAACTCGGTGTGTGCTAATTGACACTAGTCGAGTAAAGGATCATATGTTTGTGTTGACTTTAAATTGTCTAATGCCACATCTATTTTATTTTTCTGGGGTCATGACTCCCAGAGTATTGATTGTGCAAAGAATGGGAGGTTTGTCATTGCTCTCATAATCAATTTTCTCTTCAATGTATTCCTAGAGTACTTCCCTCTGTTTATCATAGGAATGATCACACATTTTCTGCTTCCCAATTTGTCACTCTCCTTGGATCTAGAAACTGTCTTATAAGTATTTAATACATGTGTTCAATATTCATTTGCTGAGCACTAGATATTATGCATGCTGAACACTGGAGAAAATATGTATCGCATTACAGAAAGGAGACAATGAACAAATTGACAATCTAGAGTTTTGATAAGATTAATTCCATACAGACCATAGGGTAATGGTTAAGCATACAGGCTGTGGAGTTAGACTGTGAATGAATGCTTTAATAGTTCTAAGCCTAAAATCTTTATCAGAAATGGGAACAGAGGAGGGCATAGTGGTGCTATGAGGATGAAATAAAACAGTCCAGGTAAAGCACCTGATGACCCACTCATCCAAGTTATTAGAAAAGAAACTGTCTCAGCCATCTGATGAGTTTGAGGAAATATTATATTTAAATAAATGTAAATAAGTGCACATAGTCAGAGCTCATAAATATTAGTTCTTATGATGATAAACAATTTGCTTATAACGTGAATAAGGAAACAACGGTTCAGTGTCTTCTTTCAAAGCAAATAGTATATAACAAAGATAACAATGCTTGTATTTTTATTTACTCATCAATAAATAATAGAAGTATAAGACATATAAATAAATAAGAAAATAATATACAGCCCACAGTTTCATCAGTAAACCATACATTTCTCCTAGATTGATAGAGATTTTATATTGTATTTGATGATATAAATGATTGTGATACCCTAAAACTTTTTGAAGGAAATTAGATATTCCAAGGGGAATAACTGCAAAAAAAAAAAAAAGATAATTTATAAGTGTGTAGATCTATAAGGCTAAATTATAATATTTTTTTATTTATTTTTTTTAGCAAAATAGAGGATCAGAGACCAAAGATCTATGGGCAAAAAAGGGCAAGATTGGTTTCAGACTAGTTTTCCCAACAAAACTATACCCAGGCCTTTACAATCTTAAAATAACTACCTCAAGGGTTATTGTATTAACACTGAGGCTTGGTAGAAAAGTAAGAACCTGTGTTATAATGAAAGGAAACAGAAGCTTACAGAGAGGAAAAGCAACTCCACAGAAGTCAGGCACAGTGGCAGAACTCTGGCTACCACTCTGTATTTCTATAATTAATACAGGCCTCTTTCTATACCACCATTGCGATACCTTTCCGTCCTCTTCCCCCACAAGTTCTCTGGAAAAGACCCATAAATGTAATCAGAACTTAACAACAAAAAAGCACTCCCATTGATAATTAATAAGAGGATAATAGGACTTTATTGTCCATGAATCAAGGACATTTTGTGTTCTACACTAACAGACCTGACACGAAGAGGAAATCCCGGCATTTGAGTGTGGAATTTGGTGCTTCCTGTTTCTTCAACAACCTCGTGTCCCCTGAAGCTCAGGGAGACGTCTCTCCTACCCACTGCGTCTGTATCAGTATTTTTAGATTATCAATTATCTTAGGCCCCTCTCTTCCATCTTCCTGGCTGTGGGCTAATGTTTGTGTTCCATCTCCCCAAGATTCATTTCTTGTTTTGGTTCACTCAGCCAACCCCCTCTCTAAATCATGCCTGATTACAGTATTTCACCTGAGACTATCCTTGCCTCTGCTCAGCTGAGTTTCTGTTCTCCTTAGTCAAAATTCCCTGGTCCTTGTGCGGCACTTTTAATCCCTGTAAATCCGAAGCAAGACTGTCTCAGGGAGGGAAACATCAATTGCTCCACATATTGAGACTTTCCAGAGGAAGGAAATCAAATCTTTTGACCTGTTGGTCCTATGATTAGAATGAATGAAACACTAGAAATATCAATCATGTCTTTGACCTTATAATTCCACTTAGGCTTCTCTTTTTCTTTTTATATACTCTAAACTCCAGATAATCTAACCTAGTACCTACTTTTTTTAAGTCAGTGGTTCTCATATGTTAACATGCCGCAGAATCATCTGGAAGGTTAGCTAAGACACAGATACCTGGGTCAGCCCCTAGGGGTTCTCCTTCAGTAGGTATGGCTGGGACCTAAGAATCTGCATTTATCACAAGTTCACAGATAACATGGATGCTGCTGGTTTAGTGAATCAGGCTTTGAGAACTATTATTCTAAATGTATCTTGATCTCTTTCACCTCTGTGACTACTGGTCCTCATCTGATATATCTTGGAACTCTATCGCCATAATTTAAAAATAAAATACCATCACTAAAACTCACTAAATACTGTCTTTATTCATCTATTTATTTTTTGAACACTTATTGGATCTGAATATGGGTCTGGCACTGACTGAATTTGGTCTGTGGTCACAGGAAGGTTAGATTAAAAAGCCATCCTTAATCTTTCTGGCAAGAAAGGACTAATATCATCCTCCTCAAGGCGTGCCTACCGTCCTCTGTGATGTGACAACTCAGAGAGTTGTACTCAGACCAGTATCACTGGCATCACTTTGAACTTGACAGAAATATAATCTAAGACCCTACCTCAGACCTACGAAATCAGATCGACATCTTATTAAGACCAGTTGATGCATCTGTGAATATCAATTTGAGAAGTGTCGCTTTTCCATACTATGAATTCCTTTACACAAAAATCTAGGTGCTAGTCATCAGTGACTGTCCTAAAATATTAGCAAAGTGTCTCACTCTGTGATAGGAGGGGAAGGCGAAAAGAAACAGGGAAAACATCCCAAGCATAATACGTGAAGACTAACTTCATGTATATCCAGCTTTAGTGCAATGCCTGACATGAGCTCAATTTAATCTTATAACAGAAAGTAACTAGTGATTACTTGTTGTGTCGAATCAAATTGCTTTGCTTGACTTTATTCTGGAATAAAGGTGAATTGCAAGCACCTCCTCAAAATTCTAGATAGAAGACATCTAAAATCCTTCTGTAAAAGACATTGCTTTCAAAATTATATTTCGTCCAGGGCCCTAAATTCTTGAGTATGCCCAATCTTGTCTGATCTCAAAATTACATTTTGTTTTCTTAAGAAGCATCATAATTATTATTGACAACAGTCATCATTTATTGAGTAGTGTGTTAATCACAGAGTTAGGTGTTCTACTTGACAGGGTTTGTTACGACAGTTAATTGAGAAAATGTTATTATTTTCCCAACTTATTTAATGACAAAAGTGAAATGACAGACTCAAGATCATGCAGATCTGGGAGGAAAAACTAAATAATAAATAGCCAAGATCTGAATGTATCAAAGAAAATTCATTTCATTTGCTGATCACTATTCATTGCTAAGGAACCTCTCCAGTGAGCCATTTAATTTCTACTAATTTATAAGATAAACTTCCATCCAAAATTCTGATTGGAGACTACATTCCAAAAAAAACTGTACTATATAAGTACATGTATAAGTTATGATTGTGTCATAAATATCAACTCACTCAATGGTTAGCAGTTCTTAATGGGGATGGGATGATGATATTTAGCCCCTAGGGACATATGGCAATGTCTACAGTACTTTTGGTTGTCACAACTAAAGATAAGAGTTCTGTTGTCATCTAGTAGAGAGAGATCAGAGATGGTTTTAAAGATCTTACAGCTCACAAGGCAGCCCTACCTCAACCATTATCTGGCCCTATACTTCTAGAGTTCTGAGGTGGAACACTACGGTCGAACTTAATGCATTACACAGAATAGATATAAAAACAACATTCATTGAATCAAAAATTTGATTGCAGAAAAGAGTTTCTGAAGGACACTACATATGAATTAAGACTATCAAGAGAGTTGAGATGACTCGATCAAAGACACACAGATAAGTGCTAGAGTCATAACTTCAATCTACTTTCTAGCTTAATGACTATGCCTTATCCATGATACAACAGACACACACTTCTGACTGATAATGATATTCTCTTTTATTAGGACAGCTCACCTCCATTAAACCACCCTATGATATAATGTTGCTTAAGCCAGAGAGTTCTGAAGTCAGATTGCCTGAGTTTAAACCTTGGATCCACTGCTGACTAATTTTATGAGTAGGTATCTAATTTCTTTTCCTCCTCATCTTCCTCATCTTCCTTCTTTTGCCTCGGGCTCATGATTTGTTCAATGGGCATAATAGTGTTCTACCCTCAGATCATTAAAACTCACAACACAGTTTCTAGCATAAAAATACAAAGCAAATTGAGTATGAAATTCAGGTCATTTAATGTGGCCAATGTGTGGAATGCTTCTTATACCTGACTGTCACTTTCTCAGTGAACTCTTTAATCCCAGCCTTGGCTATGCCCAGTAGCATGCAGTAACCTGAAAGTGCAAAGGATTTAAATAAACCTTGGAGAACCTTTGAGTAAAAGAGTAGAAGCCAGTATGAAAAACTCCTATATTCTGTGTCTTGGGCTTACGATATTGAGGCATATTCTGCTTAGCTCCTCAGAGCTTACCTTTCAAAATGGAGCCCATGTTACAATGCACTCCAACGTAATAATACATCTTTGGATTGGATTGTCCTCCTTCATGGTATGTTCATTCTTTTCCCCTACTTTTGTTCCTTAGAATCACTTCACAAACAATAACCTACTGTACAAAAGCCCTTATTTCAGGAATGCTTTATGGAAACCAAAGCTAAATTGGCAAGGCTTCCCCCTTTTTTCTGTGCCCCCCATTAAAATTCAGACCTAGTGATTTGAGCTTACTGAGTGTCTTAGAACAGCCACCTAACAGAAAAACATTTGACATTGCCAAAGACAATGGTATTTGCCCTCAAGTTTAGATCATGAAGTATATTTTGCTTTCCTAAACAAAGAAAACATGGAGGAACTCTTGTATATTGGTGAAAGCTCCTATATCAAGTATTAAGTGTCACCCAAAACTGTGAATATACACACAGACACACAGATATACCTTGTTTCCCTACATGTTTAGCAAAAAGAATAATAAAAACATTCATTTCCTGAAATAGAAGAAACTGT
>PVKE010052189.1:0-10420 GCA_004027555.1 Craseonycteris thonglongyai | reverse complement strand
ACTTTCAGTTTTATATTCCACCTATAAGTGAGGTCATATTTTTCTTATGCAAAAATATTTGTATAATTAGTATGACACTATGGAAGTATTTCAAAAGAACACACATAAACACCATTGTATATTTACACTTACATAAATTGGCTATCAAATTTAGCGATGCTAAATAAATAAAATTATAAATAAAAGAAAAATTGTTTGTATTGTTATTAAAACACTCTGATGTGAGTAATAACATAAGCAGCATGGTAGCATATGCTTATGTACAAAAATCTGTTGTGTTCCTATGAACTAATGATGAACTATTAGAAAAAGAAAAGAAGAACACTTTTTCATTTGTAATTGCAATAAAAAGGATAAACTGCATAGGAATAAACATAAAGAAAGTGATGTACTTATGCCCTGAAAACTAGACATTGTTGAAAGAAATTAAAGAAGACACCAAGAAATGTAAAGGTATTCTGTGTTCATGAACTGGAAGAATCAACATAGTTAAAATGGTCATATTACTCAAAGCAACATACAGATTTAATGCAATCCCCATTAAATCTCAATGGCATTTTCCCAAATAAATAGGAAAAAATAATCATCAAATTTATATGGAACCACAAAGACCCTAAAGAGCCAAAGTAATCCCTAGGAAACAAAACAAAACAAAACAAAATTGGAACTAGCAAGCTCCCTGATTTGAAATTATACTACAAAGCTACAGTAATCAAAACAAGATGGTATTCACAGAAACATAGATACACAGACCAGTAGAACAGAATTGAGAGCCCAGAAATAAACCCCTATGTTTATAGGAAACTAAATTTTGACAAAGGAGCCAAAATCATACAATGGAGAAAAGAAAGCCTTTTCAATAAATGGTGCTGAGAAAATTGAAAAGCCACATGCAAAAGAATGAAACTACACTTCTATTTGATAACCATACATAAAAATTAACTCAAAACAGAATAAAGACTTAAATATAAGATCTGAAACCATACCATGCATAGAGAAAACATAAGTACTAAATGTATGGACTTTGATCTGAGACTCTTATGAATTTGATATCAAAGGCAAGGGAAGTAAAGACAAAAATAAGTAAGTGAGACTACATTAAACTAAAAAGCTTCCTCACAGTAAAATAAACCCTCAGCAAAACAAAAATAATACTGACCAAATAGGAAAAGATATTTGCAAATAACATTTCTGATAAGGGGTTAATATAAAAAAAATGTATGTATATATAAGATGTATGTATATATAACATACATCTCAACACAAAAAACAACAGTCCACTTCAAAAGGTAAAGGACCTTAACAGATATTTTCCCCCCAGAAGACATACAAATGGCCAACAGACATATAAAAAGATGCTAGATTTCACTGGCTATAAGGGAAATGCAAATCAAAACCACAATGAGATACAACTTCAAATATGGTAGAGTGACTATAAGACAAGAAATAACAAGTGTTGAAAGAGACGTAGAGGAAAAGTAACCCTTGTACACTGCTGGCTGGAAGGTAAATTGGTGTAGCCACTATGGACAACAGTATAAGGTCCTCAAAAAAAATCAAGAACAAAACTACGGTACCATATGACCCAGCATTCCTTCTGTGTATCTATCTGAAAAATTTGAAAACACTTATTTGTAGATATATGTACCTCCACATTCATTGCAGCATTGTTCACAGTAGCTGCAACATAGATACAACGTAAGTGTCCTCCTATAGATGACTGGATAAAGAAGCTGTGGTACATAGACACAATGGAACATTATTTGGTTATAAGAAAGAATGAAATATTGCCATTTGCAACAATATGGATAGATCTTGAGAGTACTGTGTTAAGTAAAATAAGTCAGACAGAAAAGGCCAAGAACCATATGATTTCACTTATATGTGAAATATAAAGCAGGAAGTGACAAATTAATAAAGAAAACAAAACAAAAAATTCATAGACACAGACAACAGTATAAAGGTTTCCAGCAGGGAAGAGGTCTGGGGGAGGGCACATGAAGATAAAATGAAGGTCCAATATATGGTGACAGAGGGAGACTAGATTTTAGTGGTGAGCACACAATGCAAAATATGAATGACATATTATAGAATCGTACACATGAAAAGTATAATATTATTTAGCAATGTCAACCCAATAAATTTAATTTAAAAAGAAAGTAATGGTAACATAAGTAAAAAGTATAGAAAGACATCACCCTCAAAAAAACACTACCATGTTTTTTTTAAGTGTTAAATTTAATATGTGTCCTTCAATAGTATTATGGGAAAGGAGTTTCTTAGTTTCTTTTTTATAAAAACCGAAATTTTGCAAGAGACGTACTTAAATGAAACTTTTGAAGATTTTTGAATTTGTAATTCAACAACAGTTGGAAGGTTTGCTTTGGGCTTAATCTAGGCCAGGATAAGCCGTACTAACTCTTTCATCATGCTTAACTCTAGTAAAATGACTTTTTCCTCATTTGAAAGTCTCACTGCTTATATGGAGTCCTTTTCTATTTATATTATGATGAAAATGATTAATTTTACCTGAGTAGTCTCACCTCAATGAATCTTCTGGTTTGTTTGTTTTTTAATTCTAATTTTTGTAGAGATATGAGATATTTTATGAATTAATGCCAATAGGCTGTTACCTTGTGGTAGCATAATTCTGAAGAAAAATTCATTAAAAAAATTAAAGAATGTTGGGAAAGCCGGATGGCTCAGTGGGGTAAGCACTCGCTTTGAAGCCCCGAGGACCGAGGATCGAATCCCAGCTCCAGCCCAGGCGGACCCACATGCTGAACTAGGGTGTGCATCCCGAATGCGGTGAGGCCCTCAGTTCAGTTCAAAAAAATAAAATAAATAAATAATGTGTAAGGAAAGCATTTGGAAACCAAATGAGCTTTTTCTTGTCATTTTGTTTTTCATAGTATTGGTTCCTAGTCATGTCAAATATATTTTCTGATTTCTCTAGATTTTGGTGTTTCTCTTTATTACTTAAAAAAAATATGTGTCACACTTTTCCATGCAATTTGCCTTATCATTGTGTATTAAATTATGGATACTTCCTAATAGGCCTTTCTTCAGTTTGCTGCTAAAAATGGCTATGATTTCTAAAATGATAGCTATACCTTGTAAAAATTGTCTTTGCTTTCTTCTGAGATTTAGTTACTAAAGAGTAAAAACACTGTAAAAATGCGTTACCAGAGCATTTTTTGGAAGCACAAGGAAAGCAACTTAACTAGGACAAGTCAAAGATTGAATGATAAGATTAAGATTGATTGGTGTTTTAGGAGACTGAACTGACTTAAGAACCAATTGGGGGGAAGCCGGGATTGATCAGTGGGTTAAACACTCAGTTTGCAGCGCTGGGGACCCAGGATTGAATCCCGGCCCCGGCCCGTGTCGACCCATGTGCTGAACTGGGGAGTGCCCCCAGTTCAGTTCTCTCTCTATCTCTGTATCTCTCTCTCTCTCTCTGTCTGTCTGTCAAAAACAAAAACAACAACAAAAAGAATCTATTGGTGTGTGGACCACAGTACACACAGCTGAAGATTCAGAATTTCATGAAGAAACTCTATTTCTTTGATAAAGTTGCCATAACAAAGTAATGCAAACTGGGTGACTTTCAATAACAGAAATGTTTTGTCTCATAGTTTGGAAGCTAGTATCTTGCTCCCTCTGAAACCTGTAGGGAAATTCTTCCTTGATTCATCCGAGCTTCTCATAGTTTGCCACCAATCTTTGGCATTTGATGGTTTGTACATGCATCATGCAATCCTCGGTCTCCACATGCTGCTATTACTGTGTCTCTTCAGAACATCTTTCTTCTGTGTGCATCTGTGTTCAAATTTTTGCTTTTTATAATGATTATATATTATATTAGAGTGCACCCTAATAATATCATTTCAACACACTTCCATCTCTAAAGACCTATTTCTAAGCGGACCAGATGTACCATTTTGAATAGGACAGAAAACAGTACTATCCCATTTTAAGTGGTAGGTATGGTTAGCCTAGTCTCATTATGCATTAGGCAGGCCATGTAATGTCTTTGCAATTGCCCACAGGAGGGCCTGAAAGATCACACATCGTTTTTTGGCCTGTAGTTGAACATCAGGGGTGTGACGGTATGCCCATTTTATAAACTTTGCAAAATTTCAGGTGCTATCTAGTAAACCCTCTCAGTGATAAGAATCTTAAAGATCTCTTCTAGCAGCCTCACACCGGGCTCAAAGTAGAGGCTGGCCTGTCTAAAACAGAATTATGAATGTGGGTTTTAGAACTGACAGTAAGCTCAATCAGAACCATAGAAAAGTCACAGCGTTTTAATAGCATGGTACTGGAAAACACTCTGATCTTGGAGTAAATGAAATAGAGACAAAAATAATGAGAAACCTCCGGGCCTCCAACATTGCATGAATAGGAAACAGAGAGCCACTTGGCTGCTAACACAGAAGTTTCTTATCTAAAAGGAAACATGCTCAGAGAATGGAACCAAGATCCACTTCCAAGAGCAAAAACAAGCCCTCTCAAGGGTGTACTGACAGTGCTTGTGTCCCAGGGCCCACACCTGAGGAGAACTGGCAGCCTCACCTTTGCTCTCTTGGACCGATATCCTCCTAGACTACTTTTTTAATTGTTAAATAGATGATTTTTAAGTATTGACAAGTATCTTTTTCACTCTTACAATAACCTTGAATAGTAGGCATTATCTGGATTTTATATATGAGAAAACAGATGTTGAAATACTTAATAAATTATGTAAATAGCAAATGATGCAACTGAGATTCAAACACAGGTCTTTTTTTGGTTCAGACAAGTGTCTTAACATTCTTTCCCTTTCATGCATTATAAACTACCTTTCTCTAGAAAGGCACAGGTTTGCTGTGGAATAATAACATTAATAAATAAAGATTTTATATGTAGTGTTTTTCTATGCCATTATTCCTATAATGTCAGGTATGCCTGCTATTAATTACAAAAGTGAATTTCTTTTTACAATGTCCCTGCATCACAAAATAGTTTGCTAAAAAATCTCCACGGTTGTACTTAAATTTTGATAAAATTTTAGTAGTGACTATTACATCAAAGCATATTGCATCTATTAACTAATTTAATCCTCATATTAAACTTGTAAGTAGAAACTATTTTATCTCTATTTTTCAGATAAGAAAGTTAGGCACAGAGAAAGTGAACAATTTTCCAAAGTCACATAGCAAGAAAGTGGTAGAGATAGAACCTATACTGTGGTTCACTATTCTGTATTGATTGCTTCCCCAAATGGTACTTTGATAATATTATTTCCACTTTAGAAAGAAGAATTAATCACTCTGAATATAGGTTATGCATTTCCAGAAGTATAATATGTTAATAAATTACAGCTTATAGAAAAGTTTGGAAATCTTTCAAAAAAAGGGTTGGGAGATTTCTACCACCATACGTTATTCATGAAAGGGATAGATGTATGGGTAGACTGACTATTAAGTCCAAAAGAAAACAGTGGGAAGTGACTTTCAGAGTTTTGATAGAAGTTGGTAACTGTTCAAGGAATGTAATAAGAAAGTAGATAATGACTAACCCGTGGGTATTTGAATGTATTGCTGCATGGGAGAAAGTTACTCACTCTGAATCTAAAGATTCTAATTAAAGATTCATTCTGATATATTATTTGCCAGCCAGTTGGTGCACCTCAATCTTTACCCTATTTTCTTGTTTTCATCATATTAAAAGTAGACTAAAATAAAGGGATAAATTGAATTAAATATAGGGAAGATAAAGTAAAGAAAAATGGTGGGATCATAAAATGGAGCCAGGAATGAGAGCCCTAAAAAGTTCAAATAATGAAGACTTGCAACTGGTGTGCTGCAAATCTGGCACTAAGCTTTCTAACAGTCAGTGGGAAAATAGAATCCTGATCAGTTACACAATTTACAGGGTATATGAGATAAAATCAGAACAGTTGTTAGGAAAAGAAAAATTATTGCTGTTACTAATATCCAACAGAAATTCCTCCCTATAGTCCTCATAAAACCATCACCATGTAATATACTGGCTTATATCCTCAAATGCATTTTTAGGGTAGACACAATGACAAGTTTCCCAGTGTTGTGTGCATCACTTGAAAACAACATTTCAGCAAAGGCAATTCTATAGGGGTCAATATACTACTATCCAGGTATGCAGCTGTCATCTGATTTTACCAAATCCAGGGGTAGATTTTAAAGTGTCTGGGATAGTGGATAAATTTCATCTTTTAAGCAAGCCTTTCCATATATTGTTTCTGTCTGCAGATCTTTTTATAGATACTGGAAAGCAATGACTGAAATTACCATCTTTGGCAAGCACTCAGAACCCAGATTAGACAGTACTTCCACTTCTGGGTATTTATCTGAAGAAAACCAAAACACTAATTAAAAAAGATATGTGCACCCCTACGTTCACTGCAGCATTATTCACAATAACCAAAATATAGAAGCAACCTAGGTGTTCAATGATTGGTGAATAGATAAAGATATCTATAGTATCTATCTATACCTATCTATCTATCTATCTATCTATCTATCTATCTATCTATCTATCTATGCATATATGTACAAAATATAATATTAGCAATAAAAATGAGTAAAATCTTGCCATTGTGACAACATGGATGAACCTAGAGAGTATTATGCTAAAGGGAATATGAGTGGCAAAGACAAGTATTGTATAATTTCACTTATATGTGGAATTTAAAAAAAATGAACAAACAAAACAGAACAGAAAGACACTCATAGATACAGGGAACAAACTAATGTTTGCCATATTGGAAAGAGAGTAGGGGATAGTTGAAAAAGGTGAAGGGGAATAAGAGGTACAAACTTCCAATTACAAAATAAATAAGTTGTGAATGTAATGTACAGCACAGGGACTATAATTAAATAATATAATAGCCTTGTATGGTGACAGATGATTATTGGGCTTAAGATAATTACTTCATAAGCTATATAAATGTTGAATCACTATGTTGTATACCTAAAACTAATATAATATTGTATGTTAATTATAATTTAATAAAAAATAATTCAGATTATTTACACTTATGGTTAAATATGGGCTTACACTTTTTAACCAACAGTTGATCTGCTAAAGGGCTTTCCATCTCTTACAAAATATAAAATAAGGGGCCAGAGAAGGACCTATCCCTGAATTAAAGATCAGTGCTTCTGTACTGAAAGATTAACTAATGGAAAATGCACAATCTGTTCCAAATTGTCAGAAAGTCTGTCTAATATATAGATAACTGAGAACATAGAATAGTAGGGTGTTTTAGCTTATATAATTTAATGATGCAGGTACTCCCAGCAAAGCACCCAGACAATAATCAATTTTGAGCTGAGCACTACTAATAAATAATATTTGTATTTAATTTCTCCATCTGAATTCTACTAAGAACAATGTGTTTTCATTCTGGAAGGAAACTTGAAGATCAGTTAATACAGTGCAGAATTTAATAGATAATGAACACCCATCCAAAAGAGGTAAAATCACTTTCACAAGAATATATGTACCTGAAGAGTAAAAAAAAAAAAGGGAAAAACCAGGTTTTTGCACCATTCATTGATTGACTGCTGTCTGTGAATGCTTGGTTTCCTGGCCTCAAAGATTACAAAGAAACTATTCCTTCTTCCAGTCTTGTCCATTCTAGTACCATGAAAATTGGCCTTCAAGGAGAGAACTTCAATCCTTCAATTCATATTTTTCCTCTTTATTTTAAGTCTGGGTGTTGTATCACATTAAAGCTAATGTGATTTTCATGGCTTACTCTCTCATTACCTGGAGTAAAGAGATCACTACAACCACAATATTGCTACAAGTTCAATTGCATGAAGAAATATGATTATCTGATCAAATGCTTCATTTGGTTAACAGAAGGAAGAAAAATATCCCCTGGCCCTCAGCCAACAACATATTTTTAGGGTGATATATCAAGTCAAGATGTGCAGATGAGAAATTATTTGATTAGCTGCCATATCATTAGTATTAGTTTTTAAAGCTGTGAAAGCTGCCAAATTCAAGCCACTGTGGCTCGCACTCTAAGTCTTTCTGCAGTCCTTTGAGCCTCTTGGTAAAAGAGCTACCATTTTGCTGTCATTGTCACTTCACGTATTCAGTCTCTAGAGCTCTGTTTGTTTCATTCTGCTCTATGTCTCCCCTAGGAACACCTTCATTTTAATATAAATAGAGCGTTTCATCATTCAATGGCAAGAAATCATGGACAGTATAACTCTACACACTGCATAGAGATGTATTCCAAAAGAGTTCTAAAAAATAAAAATAAAAATTTAATAGAAGGGCACCAGCATTATTTATCTAAATATAATGCAAACCATTTATCTATTAACAGCTAAGAGTAAATACTGAAGGTGAGGCTATAACATTTTGAGTTTGCAACTGTTGCCTGGATACAGGAAGCAACTATTTTATAGCTCTTTTCCTTGTCTTTAAAACTCAGAATTCCTCCATTGCCTTAACTGCAATGAGGGGTCACTTTTGGATCCTAGCAATTCTTTAATGCAGTAGTACTTCCTTGTGTTGAAATTAAAATATTTTCTGAGAGAGGTTCTGAGACATGACAAAATTAAGTGTAATCCTGTCTTGCTTCTTCCATATTGATTTGAGGGGAGGCAATAATAATTTAAGGTGAGCTGAGTAATGTTTTTCATTGTTGTTTTGTTTTGTTTTGTTTGTTTTTTTCATTGGCCTGGCCTTCATAAGTCTTTCTGAGGATCTCATCAGCCTTCCTATAACTTCCTATAACCAGTCTCTTGAGCCAGGGTCTCTAACATTGTTATTCCTCTCTGTCTCTTGGTGGCCTGGCACAATCCCAGCCACAGCCGGAGTCAGTCACTGGAAAAGTGACCTATTGCTTACTCTGCCCTCATCCTTTCTTCCACCATTCTGGAAAATAATTAGCTCCCTAACATTGATTGGAATCTTTATTAGGATTTCCCAACATGAACCCACTACCTTATTTAATATTTGTAGTACGTCCTCCCCCTTGCAAAAAAAAACAATTTTTTTTTTCTACAGAGCAAAGGTCTAGCAGCAGATAGCAGTAAACATTTGGAAAGACAAGATCATCATACTTAAAAGGTTTCCTTCACAAATATCCTGAATCAGCATCGCAGAAGACAGGGTAGGTATTTGCCTTTCACATTAAATTATGTTTTGTTGGGTTTTTTAAATATTTAATGTCTCTATTGTCCAAAGCATTTGTGATTTAAAACATACTCATTCATACTCAGAAATCATTTGTGTCAATGATTTTTTTAATGGTGCTTTTCTGTACATTTTGAAAATATAATAAAAGCTAAACATTTTCCTCTTTCCCTTCTACCATCACATTTTAAATCAAAGGAAACATGTACCTTACTTATATTGTAGTTTAAGTCAGTCAGAGCAAAAGGCTAGGGATTAAGTAATATGGAGTCTAGAGATTTGTTTTGCTTTGTTTTGTTTAAATAGATACTAATAAAGCCCAAAGTGGGAGAGCAGAAGATAACGGCCATGATTGTTATTCATAGCATGCTGATACTATACCAAGATTATTCCATTTAGTCTTTGCCTGAATCCTTCTGAAGAAACTTTGATTTTATTATGTTAACCTTGAACCACAAAACTGGTTATTGGAGGAGCCAGTGTTCAAACCTGATATCTATAATTCTATAACTTGTACTTTTTCTATTTCACTGCACTTACTCCTATAAATGGAGAAATAAATAATTATTTTTCTTTATATAATTTTGTAAACGGTAAAAATTATTTAAGCATAAAGCCTAGCATAGTATATGGTTAATTGTTTACTGCATGTTATATATTTTATGGGTTATCACTTCTCCCTCATCAAGAATAGATGCCTTTTACTCTAATGCCCATTGAGGTTTCTGCTTTCAAACAGGTCATAAACCATCAGTATTTTATAAAATTAATTTAGTAAGCATGACCATCATTTGAAAACATGAAGTAACTTGGTTAAAAAGGAATATAATATAACAGATAAGAGCACAAAACACATATAAAAGGCAGACTTTGTTTCATAAAATTTTTCTTTCTTCTGTGTGTGTGCATGTGTGTATCTGTATAATGAACTATAACATAAGAAGTATATTTTTATGAATCAGAATGAAAAAAGTTGTATTAGTTTTTCCATTTTTAAATGAAGGAATTAAAAAGTAATCAGGTGATGATATAAATAGATTTTTTTCAAGGAAATAACATTTATTTAATATGTTATTCAACTATAATTAGAAAAATTTATGGGCTATGATTAATTGAATTTTTGAATACATAGTATCATTCTATCAATAATGAAAATAGTTATCTGGAAATTTTGATTTCCTTTTCAGTATCATACTACAACTTAATTCTTTATAACTTTGATTTAACAACCTGAATA
>PVKE010052188.1:0-10417 GCA_004027555.1 Craseonycteris thonglongyai | reverse complement strand
CCCCAACCAGAACACTGCATGGCCTTGGACACAGAGCCTGGCTGCTTCCCCTTGCTCTTTCCCAGGATTTGCCCCACAGGCCTCATGTAGAGCCTGCCTTCAGTGAACTGCTGCTGGGAAGATGCCATTGCCCTGTAATACAATCATACCTGTGCATTTCCAAACAAACCCTACCTCTGCTCTTCCTGCTGAAGCCATCAGAGGGAAGGGACCATTACCCTGTGACACAAACAGACCTGTGCCTTTACCAACAAGCCCAGGCCCCACCTTTCCAGCTGAAGCCAGCAGAGGGATCTAGATATGGCAGCTTCTGACAGCAGTGGGATCTTGGAGGCATAGAATAACTTTACCCACCATACCTTCCAAAGAGGAAGCATACAGAGACGAGGATGAGTGACTCAAAGAGAAGCTCACATTTTAGGAAGGCTCCCACTGTGAATAAACCAAATAAACAAGAGAAAATATAAGACACTGCAACAACACCAGCTAAGTACAAGAAAGATTTCTTCATATCTACCAAGAAAATAGTCCTCATATCCAAGAAACAAGATGCTCCAACATAGATGAATACCCTTATGAACAAAGGTGCTCAGTAAAAGAGAATAATCTCCAGAGAAGGAACTTGAAGATATGAAAACATAAGAGCTAAATGACACAGAATTCAAGACTGTGATTCTGAAAACACTCAAAGATATCAAAGAAAAGTGGTGAAGTACACAGTGGAAGCTTAGTGATCTCAGAAGGAAAATTGAATCTATAAAAAAGAAGCAAATGGAAATTCTGGAGATAAACAGCACAATAAAAGAAATGAAATATTTAGCATAGGAAGCAGAACTGACCAGATGGAGATAAGGATGAGTGAAATTGAAGACAGAAATTTGGAAATGTCACAAAAGGACTAAGAAAGAGACCTAAAAGCTAAAAAAAATGAAAGACATTTACAAGAACTAACTAACTCCATTAGAAATAATAATATAAGAATAACAGGTGTTCCAGAGAAAGCAGAGGATGAGATGGGAGCAGAAAATTTGCTCAGACAAATAGTAGATGAGAACTTCCCAAATCTACGGCAAGAACTGGAACCTCAAATTCAAGAAGGAAATAGGACTCCTAGATATCTGAGTCTTAGCAGACCCTATCCAAGGCACATAATACTGAAGGTGTCAAAGATCGAAGACCAAGGAAGAATCCTTAGGACAGCCAGAGAAAAGAACACCACAACCTATAAAGGAAAGCCCACCAAATTATCATCAGATTTCTCAACAGAAACCCTATAAGCCAGAAGGGAACAGAATTCAAAATATTAAAGGAGAAAAATTACCAGCCAATAATCCTGTACCCAGCAAAGTTTTCCTTTAGATATGAAGGAGGAATAAAGACATTTTCAGACATAGAAAAACTAAAGGATTTCTCTAGCACAAGGCCAGTATTTCAAGAAATACTGAAGAATGCAATTGGACCTGAAACAAAGAGTAAAACTAAGGATAAACTGGGACAACAAAAACATAAAAGGGGAGGAAGTAAGGGTTTAAAATTCCAAAGAGAATGCAGTTAAGAAACATCCTTAAGAAAAAGAATCACTGCATATATGAAATGTTCTTTTATATAAATTTCATGAAAACCTCTCAAAAAGAACTTAGAACTAGGACACATAACAATAAAGGAAAAGAAAACAGAAAAAAAAACACCCAGTTATAAACACCATCAAACGGGAATTAAAAAAGCAAAGAAGCAATAAAAAAATTAAAAGAAAAAAAGAGCTACCAGAAGACAAAAGAGAGTATGGCTATAGGAAATCCTCATAATCATCACCCTAAATGTATGTGCCCTGAAATCACCAATAAAAAGACTCAGAGTAGCAAATTGGATCAAAGAACAAAAACCAACTTTATGCTCTCTATAAGAGACATACCTCAGCCACAAGGAGAAACAGAGATTCAAGGTGAAAAGGTGGAAAAAAATATTCCAAGCAAATGGCACCCAGAGAAAAGCAGGTATAGCTATACTTATATCTGATGAAGCAGACTTCAGAATAAAAAAAATAATAATAAGAGACAAAAATGGACATTTCATAATGATAAAGGGTACACTATAACAAGAAGATATTACACTTATTAATATCTGGCTTAATCACTATGGCTTAATCACTTCTGAGGAATTACTTCCAACCCAAAACCACCAAAATTTACAAAGCAACTACTAACAGATCTAAAAGGAGAAACTGAAAAAAACACAATTATAGTAGTGGACTTAAACACCCCATTGACAGACATGGACAGATCATCCAAACAAAAAATAAATAAGGAAATATCAGCTTTAAATGATACATTATAACAATTGGACATAATTGCCATTTACAGGATACGTCATCCTACAACATACGACTATACAATCTTTTCTGGTGCACATGGAACATTCTCAAGAATAGACCATATGCTGGGACACAAAGGTAGCCTCAGCAAATTTAAGAAGACCTAAGTCATACCAAGTGTATTCTCTGATCAGAAATCTCTGAAATTGGAGATCAACTGCAAAAAGAAAGCAGGAAAAACCAAATGTTCTTGGAGAGTAAACAACATGTTATTAAAAAATGACTGGATCGGAGAAGCCGGGATGGCTCAGTGGGTTAAGCGCTCACTTTGCTGCGCCGGGGACCAGGGATCGAATCCCGGCCCTGGCCCGTGCGGAACCATATGCTGAATTGGGAGCTCCCCCAGTTCAGTTCTCTCTCTGTCTCTGTCTCTGTATCTCTCTCTCTCTCTCTCTCTCTCTCTCTCAAAAATAAAAATAAATAAAAATATATTAAAAAATGACTGGATCAAAGAAGAAATAAAAGAAGAGATTAAAAATATGTAGAAACAGATGAGAATGAAAACACAATATACCAAAATTACTGGGATGCAGCAAAAGCAGTAATAAGAAGGAAATTTATATCTCTACAGGCCTATCTCAAGAAACAAGAAAAATCACAACCAAACATCCTAACATCACATATTCAAGAACTAGAAAAAGAACAACAAAAAAACACCCAAAGCCAGCAGAAGGAAGGAATCATAAAAATTAAAGCAGAACTAAATGAAATAGAGAATAGGTATACAATAGAAAAAAATTAATGCAACAAGATGGTTCGTTGAAATAGTTAATAAAATTGACAACCCCCTGGCTAGGCTTACCAAGGGAAAAAGAGAAAACATACAAATAACCAAAATTAGAAATGAAAGAGGAAACTAAAACTGGTACAACAGAAATAAAAAGTATCACATAAGAATACAATGAAGGAGTATATGCCACCAAATTTTGCAACCTGGCAGAAATGGACAAGTTTTTAGAAACATATAGTATACCTAGACTGAATCAAGAAGAACTGGATAACCTAAACAGACCAATCAAAAGTAAGAAAATTGAAACAATTATCCAAAACCTCCTCCACAAAAGCACGAGTACAGGACCAAATGACCTCACTGAGTTTGACCAGGCATTCAAAGAAGAACTAACACCTATCCTCCTCAAACTTTTCCAAAATATTGAAGAGGCAATACTTTCCAACTAATTCTATAAGGCCAACATTACCCTAATACCAAAGCCGGGCAAGAACGACACACACACACACACACACACACACACACAAAAGAAAACTAAAGACCAATATCTCTGATGAACACCGATACAAAAATCCTAAACAAAATACTAGCACATAGAACACAACAATGCATTAAAAAGATTATACATCACGATCAAGTGTGATTCATTCCAAGGGCACAAAGATGGTTCAAAATACAAAAATTGACTGATGTGATACACCACATAAATAAAATAAAAGATAAAAAACATATGATTATATCAATTGATGCAGAAAAAGCATTTGACAAGATACAACATCCATTTATGATCAAAACACTTAGTAAAATGGGTATAGAAGGAAAGTACCTCAACATAATAAAGGCCATATATGACAAAACCTCATTGAATGTCATACTGAAAGGGCAAAAAGTGAAAACTTTTTTCTTCTAAAATCTGGAACAAAACAGCTGTTCCCTGTCACCACTGCTGTTCACCATACTGCTGGAAGTTCTAGCCATAGCCATTAGGCAAGAAAAATAAATAAAAATCACCCACATTGGGAATGAAAAAGATAAACTGTCACTTTTTGCAGACAACATGATCTTTTATATAGAAAATGTTAAAGACCTCACCAGAAAACTATTAGAAATAATAAATGAATATAGTAAAGTTGCAGGATACAAAATCAATGTACAAAAATTCACATCATTTTTATAAACAAGCAACAAAACCTGAAAAAAAGAAATGAGAAAAACAATACAATTTGCAATTAAAACAAAAGAATAAAATACTTAAGAATAAACCTAACAAAGGACATGAAAGACTTATACATGGAAAACTCTAAGACTCTACTAAAGGAAATTAAAGAAGATACAAAAAAATGGAAAGATATTTCCTGTTCATGGATTGGAAGACTCAACATAGTTAAAATGGCCATATTACCCACAGCAACATACAGATTTAATGCAATTCCCATCAAAATATCACAAACATTCTTTCAATAAATAAATAAATAAATAATTAGAAGATACAAATGGAACCACAAAGGAGCCCATTTCTCCAAAGCAACCATCCAGGAAAAAAATGAGACTGGAGGCATCACTCCCTGACTTTAGTCTATACTACAAAGTATCAAAAATCAAAGCAGCTTAGTTTGCAAAAAAACAGACATACAGACCAATAGAACAAAATAGAAAACCCAGAAATAAGCCCACAAATATATGGACAGATAATCTTTGACAAAGGAGCAAAAAATACACAATGGAGAAAAGAAAGCCTCTTCAGTAAATGGTGCTGGGAAAATTGGAAAACTACATGCAAAAGAATGAATCTAGACTGTGAACTGTTACCATATACCAAAATTAACTCAAAGTGGATTAAAGACCTCCACATAAGACTCGAAACAATAAAATGCATAGAAGAAAACATCAGTACTAAACTTATGGACCTTGGGCTCAGAGAACACTTTATGAACTTGTCCCCAATGGCCAAGAAAGTAAAAGCAAACGTAAATGAATGATACTATATCAAACTAAAAAGCTTCTACACAGCAGAGGACACCATCAACAAAGAAAAAACAAGCAAACTGAATGGAAGAAAATATTTGCAAACAATGCCACTGATAAGGGGCTTAAAGCTAAAATATATAAAGAGCTCATACAATTCAACAACAACAAAAATAAATGATCCAATTAAAAAATGTGTAGAAGACCTAAATAGACACTTCTCCCTGAAGACATTCAAACAGCCAACAGATACATGAAAAAATGCTAAACATCACTAGCAATTAGAGAAATGCAAATTAAAATCCAAAATGAGATAGCACCTCACACCTGTCAGAATGGCTATAATCAACAAGATAAGGAATAACAAGTGCTGTAGAGGCTGTGGAGAAAAAGGAGCCCTCATACACTGCTGGTGAGAATGTAAACTGGTACAACCACTATGAAAGGCAGTATGGAGACTCCGCAAAAATCTAGGAATAGACTTGCCATATGACTCATTAATCCCTCACCTGAGTATCTACCCAAAAAACCTTAAAACCTAAATCTATAAAGATATATGCATGTTCATCACAGCTCTGTTCACTATGGCCAAGTCATGGAATCAACCAAAGTGTTCTTTGATAGATGACTGGTTAAAGAAGTTGTGGTACAGTGAAATACTTGTCACCAATAAGAAATAATAACAACAGCAATTTGTGACAACATGGACTGACCTTAAAAACATCTTATTAAGTGAAATAAGTTATACTAAAAGAATTAAGAAACATGTGACCTCACTTATAGTTGGATTATAAAACTGAAAGTAACAAAGAAACAAAAACTCATGGACACAGTCAACAGTTTAGTGGTTACCTGAAAATAAGTGGGGAGGTGAGTGGAAGAGCTGCAGGGTGGAGGGAAGTAGGGAGAGGGAATCAAACATACAGTAATAGAAAATGAGCTGATTCTCTGTGGTGAGCCCATAATGCAATGTATAGACAATGCAATGTACAATTGTACACTTGAAAGCAATGTGATTGTTATCAGTCAAGGTCACCTCAATAAATTTAACAATAAAAAATGCAGGATTTTTTTTTCTTGTGGCCAAATAATGTTCTACTATGTGAAATATTGAGGGACTCTTAAATTTTTATTATACCTTAGCTATAATGAATGAACTTGGTATCACCGATATTTCTTCAACACCCAGCTTTTATTTATTTTTATTTTTTGGATATATACAAAGAAGTAAGAAGGCTGGATCATATGTTTGTACTATTTTTAATATTTTTAGTAAACTTCATTATGTTTTCTATAGCAACTGAAATAACATATAAAATCACCAACACTATATAGGAGATTATTCTTCTCTGAATCCTCACCAACACATTTATTATCTTAGATGAGAGCCATTCTAACTGATGTGAAGTTATAAGTCATTGTGTGTGTGTGTGTGTCTGTGTGCATGTTTTGTTTGCAGTTTCTTTCTTAATAACGATGAACACATTTCTGTATACGTTTTGGTCATTTGGATGTCATATTTGAAAAAAAAAACCTATGTAGTTCCTGTACCAATTTTTTAATCAAATTGTTTATTTTAATGTTATTGAATTGTGTGAGTTGTTTGTATATTTTAGATAAAAACACCTCACCTGATATATGTTTTACAACTAAATAGAAGTGAAAACCATGAAATAAAAAAGAAAGACAAAGCCCAATCTATATTAACTCCAAAAGCTCACTTGATTGTCTAGGTTTCTGTTGTGGCTGTGCAATTTACTAGCTGTGTAATATTTGTAATTTTATTTACTTTCACACTAACTCAGAGGTCTCATCAATAAAATAGAAAAACTAAGTGTTTGCCTCATTGTATTTTTGTAAGGCCTATGAAACATAATAAATAAAGAGTTTAATTCAATGTATAAATTACAGATAACCACCATGAACAGCACTGCAAAGAACATTAGGTTACACACCATTTTATAGTTTTTAAGTTTCAGGGGTAGATAACCAGAAAAAATAATTGCTGGATCATAGGGTAACTCCATTTCAAAAAGTCAAATACTTTTATTGTTATCATTATTATCATTACCATTATTACTATTACTTAAAACTAAATGTATTTATGTTAGGTTGGAAGTTAGTCATGAGTGACAGGATGGGCAGAAGGTCACTACCCATATCAATTCTCCAGGGACTGCCCTAGACCAGCCCTTGGAGATGAACAGTTATGTCAAAACCTCCCTGGAGAAAAAGTAATGAGACCTCAACCAGAATTACCTGGTTTGGGATGTCTGAGCAAAATGTTAAACTTTGCCCTTGGCTTAACGTTAACCTTAATACATGTCAATCAAATGACCTAAGTCTATAAGTCACCCTCACAGGGATGGCTCTGGGCCAGAAATAAAACTCAAACCCCCAATGTATTGGAGATTTTGCCTCTCATAGATTGGCCCATTTCTCTTATGAAATGTATCTCAATGAAGATATCTTTTACTTTCCTTTATTTTGCTGATCAGGGCCACTGCCTCCCTTGCTTGGTCCATTTCTCTCTTGAAATGTGTTTCAATAAAACTTTATTCTGCTTTCCTATGTTTCAGTGATCTGTAATTCTTACTGCACTGTCAGAAAGAACTGAGCTTCATTGCATTCTCAGAAATGTAACATTAACATTTTATGTGACACACATCTTATTATTTGGTAATTAATGTATTAACTAACACAAATAACAGTATTTCATCTAATCGTTAAAAAAATAATAATAAAATGCCATAACGTAGTTATTTATATATCCAAATTTAGGTGAGAAAGCTGATGTACAGAAATGCTATCTAGTTAAGAAGTTGCAGAAAACAGAAAACTGGATGAGACAAACCTGTCTTAAAGTTACAGCTATAATAATAATAAATTGTAGATTCCTAGAAGTATTAAAGTTGAAATATCCCTCATTGCTTTGGATAATGGTTAAGCACCTGAGTTCTAAAGTCAGATTACTTGATTCATATTCTGTTATTGATATGGACTAAATAAAGGAACCAGTCCATTTTAGAAATTTCTGTTTTTCTCTTCTGTATTTCATTAGCTCCCCATTTTTACAAATTTTTTGTTTGTTCTTAGAATCTCCTGTCTCTGACTTTAGTCAATCATTCTTATGCTAAGTCTTCAGCTTTAGTGAATTGCTATGTAATCTGTACCTGCCAGACATTAACTTAATTATCCTGGAACCTGTGATTTGTGTTGTTGGTTGTGGCCAAGTATACTTTCAAAACCTTATACACTAAACTCCTGTGCAGATAATGCCCCAGGAATAGCCAGTTAGACTGGAAGAGTTGGCCACAAGATTGAATAGAATTTCAATGATTTTGAAGTTTGCTTTTGGGGGCAATGCTTTCAAATTCATTAACTGAACCTGACTTTCCTCATCCAAGGATCCATTAGCATAAGAATTATACCCCAGTGGGGCTTCCAGAACATACCAACCAAAGAAGTCAACACCATCTTTGGGTGCAGTTACCACACTCAGCTGGAAGTAAATACAGAAGAATGAGACTTTCAACCCCTCAGGTTTCCATAGAAATTTGGGGGGGATCACATAGCTCAAGAAAAAGTAGGCAGGCAGGTAGAATAGTGAGATCTTGGAAATGCTTTCATAAGACCCACCTCTCACAGAAGCCTTATTGTATTATCATTAAAATATAATACATATGTCCAGAAATTCATTAATATTGTTATATCAAACTGAACTCTGGGAAAGAACATACATAGTTGAGAAAGGTAATAAATTATAATGGCCACCTGTCAATCAAGACTGTCAGTTAAAAGGCCCTGAGCTCAGATAGGTGTAACCCCTTATATTATAGGAAAAGAAAAATAAAACCACCTATTGGAAGTGTAGTTTTACTTTCATTAATCATTTGTTTCATCTCTGTACTTTGGTATCTCATTCAATTATTTGTTTGAGATTATAAGAACCTGGACACAATGCTGAAGAAAGCCGCATTCTCCAGTAACCGCCTCACCCATTAAAAGGCTAGAATCTTAGACAAATCATTTAAACTCTCTCAGCCTTAGTGTTACAGTATTTTCTGTCCTGGGTTCATTGTCTCACAGCCCTGAAGAATGAGGACACAGACACAGAAAGGGCGGGCAAGCAGCAAAGTGTATTGAGAGAAAGTACACTTCCAAAATATGGAAGCAGACCACAAGCAAGAGGTGGCTCAAAAGGTGGATTTCAAAAGGCTGAGCAGTTACTATTGCCTTTCCTTGGGAAAAGAGGACACCATTTTAAGTATGGGGTCTTTTGATTGACAGTCCTGATTGACAGGGGCTTTGTTACATCACTTTTTTAGCTGTGTATGTTTCTTTCCATAATGCAAACAGAAAAGCCAATTGTGAAGGGGCAAGACTTTATGGCTATTTTATTATAATTTTATTACAGTGACAATGGGGTCAGGCTAAGAACAAAGTTTAATGGTTTGCCCTTGCATAAAAAATCAGCCAATTCTGATTGGGATCTTATCTTCATTTCCCCAGAAGGTTTTGGCAGAAAGAGTTATCTCTAAGTAAATCTGGGATTGGAGGAAAAAAGATGGCATGAGAGAAGAACCACGATACCTACCTGGGAAGGGACTTATGAAAAAAGGGGAATCTACAGGGGAAACCCTGAGAAGCAACTTCAACTGAGAAAACCACACGACACTGAACAACACCAAAAGGTTAGAGGGAAAAGAGGAGAACGGGAAAGGAAAAGGGAAGGAGCAGTTCGGGGACAGGGAAGCAGAGCACAGCCCAGGGCTGGCAAAGACAAAGGGAGATTGGGGGACTACAGTCAAAGTGGAGCTAGATCGAGGGTGGGCTGGAAGTCGAGACCTAGGGAGCGTGGAAGCCCCACAAGACTGTGGACAATTTAACATCAGATCTCAAGGGACAACACACAGTGCTCTAATCAGATCACAGAGCCTAAAGTGGAACAGGGACTCTGGAGCAGGGTGGCTGCACTTCCCAGGTGGGTGGGGAGAGAGAAGGGCATCAGTTCACAGCAGCTCGGCACCCCTGATTTAGAGAGGAGATACAGCTGAGCTCCTAGACTTGACTGTGACGGAGTACCTTTTGAAGATAGGGTTCTCAGAGTGAGGGCAGCAGGAGTGGACATGGAGGCAGCATGCTCAGCTGCATTAGACATGCTTAGAGTGAACACGGCAGTCTTTGAGACTATGCAGAGCCACCAGCCTAGTGTGGCTGCCGACCAAGCTGCGACCTGAGCCTCTGCCAAGCCCTGATGGCTCACAGACACAACTAAAAAGCAGCCTTATCAGAGGGGAAAAAAGGCCCCAAAGCTGCTTGCCCCACCTACACTGAACCACCAGCCCCCC
>PVKE010052187.1:0-10418 GCA_004027555.1 Craseonycteris thonglongyai | reverse complement strand
GGGGGGGGGGCCGGAGGTACAGAAGAGAGTTCAAAGGTCACAGGGCTGGTGGAGAGCTGGATCTGTTGCCTGAAAAAAAATGCACTGGGCTCCTCTGCAGCAGTATTTTGCTGCAATTAAATGGAGTGTGCTTTATTTCTGAGTGAAGATTTTACAGCGTATGTGTGCCGTAGTCATTTAAAGTGCACGCAGGTACAGTGACAGATTTCATGATGTGCCTGATTTTATTTCTATAAAAGATACTTGACTGGCTATTTTAATTCATTGTGGAAAGTGAAGAGGTGTTGTTCCATGTTTTCAGGCTTCCCTTACCTAGTTTTTTATGTAAATTTTCTTAATATTTTCTCGATTGGAAACACGAGTGTTTTGTTAAAATAGAATAATTTCATGTGAGGAAAATACTGCGTTTGGGATTCCAAATTATATTTTTGGAAAGTTTTTTATTGCAGAGAGATGGGTTGAAGCATCTAGATAAATATCAGTACTTAAAACTTTTAGATGATTTTCACATTTTTAAGCAATGTATTTTAAGTGAGGACTGGGTTACTAGCCTATGATTCTTGTGAGGCATCCGGAATTAAATAGCAGTTCTTTTGTTCTTATGCCACAGGACAGCATAAGGACAGTTTTAATAAGTTGTATTTTTATTTATTTTAGGATAGGGTTTCAATTTTGAGAGTCTTCATTCTATGTTAATTTCTAAATACCTCATCAGAAATAATTTTTTATTTTGGGGTTACATCCTTTAAATGCTTCTTTAATGTATCTAATTATTATTTCTTTAGGATTTTTTAGACTATGCTATTTTCAATTCAACATATTTAACTTTCTATGACATTTTCTTTCCGTTAAGTCTGGATTGTAAATTAATCCTCTTAAATGTCACAAGCAGGACAAAAGTCTTTTTCTCCATGCACTAAATATCCCACTTTTGTAAAATATATGATTACATCATAATAAACTCTGACCTATACCAAACAAATGTGTACTCACTTTTATTGTTCATATTCCTCTAATATTTCCAAAATATAATTTTAAACAAAGTATGATCAGACTATATTTATCCATATCATAAAAATTTTTAAATATATCAATTCAGCAATTACAATGTTGATGGGAAATGTTATTTTAATTTGCATCAAGTGTCCATCTGTCTACATCATAGGTTGTAGGTGTATGAAAATATTTTGGACAGATGAAGAGAAATAATGGTTAGTCATGAAATTGCTGCTTTATGCTTTTATATTTGCATAATTATTTTAAAATGAATTTTATGAAGCTTACATTCAAAGGGCTAGTACATGTTTAGATAAACTTATTTACTCTCTTTGCATTGAAAAGTGGGTCTTAATTTATTATCATAATTAAAACTTGGTAGTTTGGCAACAATGAATTTTATTTTAATATGAGGGTTGGGGTGACTGGAGGATGAACCAAAACAGGTTGGCCAATGAAACAGTGAAGGACAAGTATTTCAAATATTTATGAAATTACTTTGTAGTAGTCATTCAGGGCCAGATTCTCACTATTCATCACTCTATGGGTACATTATGACATTTATCCAGAATCCTGAGGTTAATTTAGGAAAAGGAATTTACGCTTTGTGTGAGTTTTTTTTAATGCAAAAATTGCTAAACTATTTTGATTTTGAAATTTTTAATAATAACTGAGCCTAAAGGCATTGTATTTTAAATAAATTGTTTCCTTCTTATGTTGAATAGAATATGCTGTCCTCTAATCCAATTAACATACTTGTAAATTTTTGTTTTCTACATATGTTATTATATATTATGAAATATATGTATGTATACATTTTATATGTATGAATTACATTATATATGATGTAATATATACATATAAATGATGTATACCTACATAATACATATTTTATGTTTTTATATGTATTATGTAGGTATACATACCTAATATTTCAAGCAGCCAAATAAAATCTTTCTTATGTTCAACCATATTTAATTCAAATAAAAAAAAATTTTAATTTACTTTTAACTCAAGTTATGCCCATAATTTGTGTCTAACCTCTGTCTGTATTCTAGGCAAAGGACAGAGAAGAAATGAGCCCAGTTTAAAATTCATATATGTAGTCCAATACTATTAACTTGGTAAATGCAAGCACTATAAGTTAGCTCATTCTGAATATAGAAATATAAACAGCGAGGGCAATGGATAGCCTGTGAAGATTCCTGGAGAAAACGTGATAATAGACACATGAAATAAAGATAATTATTATGATTCTGTGAGCCAGGAGAGAGCTGTATATGTCCTGCAGCAAATTTATGGCTTTGAACATCCTGGATAATTTATGTGTCTATGCAAATTCACTCAAAACTTTGAAGTCTTTTTTGCATTAGCTTGAACCATGCTACTTACATTCAAATCTCAGCAGCAAGTACATAGTAAATTCATGATCTGGATATTTAAATGTATATAGAAAAATGTATTTCTGTAATGCAATTCAAATCAAATTTGGAATGTAAAAGAGTAAATATGGTAATGTAAAAACAAATCATTGAAGAAGATTCAGTTAGTATACTTGACACAAGTCTGATGCTTGTATCAGACTTCAAAAGATTCTTTAAAGACTTTTCAAAAATTTATTTCTTGCTTTCTGATTACCAGTCTGTCTTCTTCATCACTTGAAACTAGAGACCATATCATAAGCTTGGAAAAGATTTTAGGGCAAACATGCTGTATTCAGTCTAGTATGGAATGGAGTCTAAAATCTACAAGTACCAGTTGTCATCTCAAAATTGCAAGTGTTGGTTTTAAGTTGTTTTATCACTATACTTGTATGTGTTCTTCTCCTGATCTTCTGGTGCCTATGACACAGAAAGAACAAAATTACTTATATTAAAAAAATGCTCAAACTATTGAATATTCAAAAGAATCACATTTCTTTATTTTAACCTGGCATTTTCTTAAGAAATATTCAAAACAAATAATTGCATTTTTTATCATATGTCCTAGCATTAACATAATATTATATCCATTTTTATTGGAAGTATAAGTACAATAAAATTATAAAATGATCTTAAAGATCTTATTTTTATTCTATATTATTAGACACATAGCAATGCTATAATAATATTTTGTTTAGAACTCTTGGAAAATAATCTGTGTTAAATAAATGAATTTTTCAGACAGTGAAAATTTTTAACATGAATGCAGAGTTGTTGTTGTTTTTTAATGTTAATTGCTTTTAAGGAAGTAAAATATAGTACATAACATTCTGCTTTGTTGAACAAAATGGAATTCAGTTTAGGCTTTTTTTCCAAGGCATAAGAATCATTATTCTCACCATTACATTGACTTATTGCAAAAGATAAAACTGTTTCTTTACACCAAGTGGTGTTGCTATTGTATACTTTTTGTATATAATTTTATATGCTTTGTGTACATTTCATATGTATTTTATAATTCTCTTTATATGTTAATGTTTGTTTTTTTTAATACAGTTAATTCTCCTTATCTAGGAGCAACTCAAAATTAAGTTTATGCACTGTTTACATTAAATTCTAAATTATTTAGACTTTAGTGGGCAAAGGGAGAGTGAAACATTTGCTATAGTTTTTCTATGCACTGAACTTCTGATACATACATAAACTTAGTATATTGAGTATAGGTCCAAACAAACAAAATTTATCTTAGTTTTTCTTATGTTCAAGAATTTGAAAACCATGTTTGAACTCAAGGTAAATTAGAAACTATTTTTATTGCTACAAAGAGAACCTGTCATATTAAACCATCAACATGAATTTGAAATTACCTTGTTTAATGGGAAAATGAGGAATCACTAAGAGGTATAACAAAGAAAACACACAGACCATTGTTTTGTTGTTGCAGTTGACTAAATCATTGGTGTCAAATACCTATTCTTGCCAATTTCAGAAGTTATGGTTCATTTTATTCTCAAATCCTGGGGCTTTGAGATCACTAGCTCTCATTACCATGCTAGCTAAGAAGAGTTGTAACTTGAGCAAAATTTTATCTCCATGTACACTTATATAGAAATGCATTTAGTCATGTGTATGTGTAGGTGTGCATGTCTGTATATGTGCACTCCCTCCATTCCCCCAAATCACATGCAAGAAAGGACAACTGAGTAGCCATTCATCAATCCATATTTCTTTTTGCATTAGTTCAGTTATGTGTTAAGATATACAATGTAGCTAGTAACTATACCCATAACAGATGTTCTCATTCACTCTGAAGAACTTTGAGATCTGCAGGAATGTTGGTTCCATGAACCTAGTGTCAAAAGATACTCTGAAGTCCTAAGTGTTAAGGAAAAACTTTATATTCTCATTCCCCACCTCACCCCATTCTCATTTTAAAAGTTCTGAGCACTCCTTTAACAAAGCTAGGTAACACTGTCAAATGCAGTATGTTTAGGGCAATTCATGAACAACTAAAGAACCAGGAAAATATTGTTTTCTTGATGAGCAATTGCATTTATCAGGTATTGGCTATGTGCGTACAAGCTATAATCATGAAGTTCAAAGAGGCTGAATAGGATAGTGGTTGGGTGCTTAAGTTCAAGTTCCAATCCTGCTGTTATTTCCAAGATATAATCTGCCATTTACTACAACCCATGTGGCCTTAGACATGGTAATTAAAATCTGTAAGCTTCATTTTTTTTTTCTGCAAAGTGGGGATAATTATCTCTATTTCCAAAGGGTTTTATGAAAATGAAATATTAATCACCTAATGCATGCTTGGCACATAATAAATGATAGCAAATATTACTTCTTTCAAACCATAGGAATTGATACCCTGGTATGGATGAGGCAAGTTCAGTTTAAGCCTAGAGTTAGTGAATCTTGATGAAATATCTTATTTCAATCAACGAGGAAGAGGCATGTTTTCCAAAAATACAAACCCACTGGGAATTTACTGGAGATCATAGGTACCTAGGTAGTACTGAGTAGCTGATCCCTTCTGTTCAGATGGGGCAAGTCAAGAAGGCAGTCACTGTAGTCATTCATCAAGGTTCAAACAAGATGTGGCTTCACAGATACCTTTAATCTTTGCAGCTGGAAGAACACTATTCACAAAGTTCTCACATATGAGGTGGTAAAATATACTTTTTAAAATATCCTTTATTAAAAATTTTTATATCCTTTATTGCTTGAAAAATTTTCACTTTGTGTCTGCTCTACTATTTTCCCACTTCCATGTTTGCTTCACACAGTTAAGGCATTAGTCATCCATTTCTGCACTATCCAGAGGTCCTGTCTCATCCGTAGACTTTTCAATTACAGAGGTAGCCTAGGACATATTTGATGTTCAAGAAATGTTTGCTAAGCCAATGCTGTTATGAAGCATGAGTATAATTCTACCTAATGACTTAAAAATGCTAATAGTCTGAATCATGAAACAATCTCCAGAGATTTATTGCTATTTTAAACTTCCTGTATATCAGAATAATGTTTAAAAATACTGCATTAATTGATTTGGTCACAAAATTTTTCCATAAAAATTTAGAAAATATATCTATTTTTTTTTAGTTAAAATTATTATTTTTTTATTATTGAGTTCTATAATACATCATTTATGTGCTGCCTCATGAGCTCACTTAAAAATTATTTTAACAGTAGCATACCTAAAGTGCTTTTTGATAAATATACACTGGTAACAAGTGTTGGATAAATAGGTGGGGAGGAATATCATGACTCTGCTTTTGTAAAACTTGTTTGAATGGCAAAACTTCTCTAAATAATAGGTTTCCAACTTTTAAAAATTGTATGAGTTTGGTGTGATTTATTTATATTGTTAACCCATTTTAATTTGCAGCAGTAGAACCTTCACTGAGACTTGAAATCTAGGTATTTAATCTTACACTGTATATTATTTTTACTAATTGTGGATTAATGCAATGTCAGCTGCAGGTTGAATATCTACATATTGTTCCCCTACCTTAGATAATAAAAATCTATGTCACTTAAGGTGGTGATTTAATTTAAAGAACATCCAAAGTACTTTTTTCTACTTATTCTAATTTCTAATTAAAATCTTTATTTCTAATTCTAATTCTTATTAAAATCTCCTTTATTTTTCATTCTAATTCTTATTAAAATCTCCTTTATTTTCTACACAATATTTTTGGCAGGATCCCAGTGCTTGGATGGGAATGGTCCTAAACTTAGGGAGCTTGGACATATTTTATTCTGATGTCCACCCTAGAATACTGTATAATGGAAATGTTTTTAAAAGTTCCTTTTCCTTCAGACTATTATGATGATTTTTTCTGAAGGAAAAGGATATTATATCTCTTAAATATTATTAAATATGCATTGACAAATCTAGTCTATGATTTAATCAGAATTTTTCTAAAAGACTGAAGAGAAACTTCTTAAGTGCTAAGGAGGAAAAAAAATGTTATCTTCCAGTACTTCAGTAATAATTCTAAATACTTCCATATCTGTATGGTCTTTTTTTTCCCCTTAATGTGGTAAGTCTTGCCAGTCATCTAAGGAATTAGACTAAGTACTGTTCTTTAGTCTTAATAGCAAGCCTATAAAATAAATTTTTCATTGGTACTTTTGTTGTCAGAGCAGGAAATAAAGGCTTACAACAGGCACTTGATCAATTTTCAAGTTTTAAAAGCCTTATTATGTTCTTGGTTGGTTTTCTCTCCTCTTGCTAACTAAGAGAGCATCCTGAAAGTTAACTTTGAACTAATGCATTCCCAATAAATTATTTCTACATATCCACTCAACCTGGGGAGGTAGTATAAATCACCAAATCAGAGATTCTTAACTGGGAGTCATGGATAGCTGGCATGCATTTGTTCTCTGTGCTATTGTTTTGGTGAAAGTGTGTATTTCCTTCATCAAATGTTTAGACTGCAAATCATCAAGCTGCAACGATATCGAAGTCCAAAGCACATATAATAGTTCAGAACTATCACTCAAGGTCACAGACAACTCTGGCACAAGGAAGACATACATAATTGGGGAACCCTACAATTATTTCTCTAACAAAAATAGTCATTAGGCAGAAGTGCTCCCAGGGTTTTTGGCTTAAGCAGTCACCTGGACAAGAGAGGTGTATTTGGCCAACTTGAGCTTCTCACATTGGCACACCACCAACAGCATTTTTCACATTGGTGGTGCCCCATGGAAACACCTTACGGGATTTTACCTTGTGAAATCATTGCCAAATCTCTACCCTCTTGGCGGCAGATATGTTAATTTCTTGCCAAGTGGATTAAGGCAGAAATGGCCTTATTATTGTGGGAAAAGTTCTCTTTTGTTGTTTTAGAGACATGCATAAGCATCTTGAGAATGTCTGAAGTGATAAGTGTTTAAGGCATTAAAATTTGATGCCAACTTAAAATGATTATTTTATTTAGCAGAGGCTTTAGCCTCTAGTTGGTGTTTGATTAACATAAGAGAGTAGGGGCAGTAGAATATTAGTATTAGGGAGGAACATCACAGATTACTCAAAATCATAGTTTAAAAAAATTAGGGATAAAAGGACTTAATATAAACTAACTTATTTAAAATTGTGTCCTGATAGTTAGGAACATATCTGGATAACTGAAGATATCACACCAATGAATAAAAATAACACAGTATAATGTTTTTTTATTAACTAAGCTCTCCTTTCTTAAATATTGGAATAAAATCTATACACCATCAATTGAGCAACTGTGCTCTTCATCCACTATCTGGCCCAGTAGACAATCTGGTTGATGAAGTGTGACATTGTGAATAATCTTTCTTTTGCCAGCTAAGCTTTCCCCACCTGCTACCACAGATGAGCCACACACCAGTATTTTCATCAACCTTTTTTGCAATGTCTCTCATATCATCATTTGAATTTGGTGAAATAACACAAAGAAACATGAAAATTGCTTTTCATTCTGAGTGAAAGTAAAGAAGAATAAGTTTGTTTATGCAACCTAATCTTGACACTGGTGTTTCCTGGGCCCAGGCCTATTCCTGATTGAAGCAAGCAGCCTTACCTTATTAAAGTGGTTGGAATAGAATGTTATCATAATTTATTAGCTTTTTGTGTTTGTTGGAAGAATTTGAAAAAGATGTGAAATAAATTATTTTGTTCTTTGACAAATCATGAAGAAATGTCCTCCATGTCATCTTGCACGTGATGTATGCAGCATCACTGAGGCAGGGGGGTCTTTGTTAATGACCTTTGCAAATAAGCTTACCCATAATTTGATTGACTATAAAACTATCAGGGAGCAATAAAAGGGTAAACCCAGGATCCCAGGTGAAAGTGAACAGAGAGCTCTAGATGCCGCCTTTTGTTCCTGAGGGAGTACCACAGAAGGCCTCTCTGGTCAAGCAACCTCCATGGAATAAGGACGTAGCAGGTCATGGGAACCAGGAACTCAGAGCTCACCACACTTTGTTTCATCAGACCAGAAAAGAGACAACATCTCACTAAAAAGACCTCCCCATTACTATATAAGGCAATTCTTGCCATGCCATAATTCCTTCCTTTTAAAATTTATTTTGTACTGCATCAGTGTCAGGCCAAACCTACCGTTTACATATTAGCCACTACTCACCTGTTTTCAGTTGTTTGATATACTCATGATTCACCCTAATGATCTTATGTGTTTTATTTACTGCGTTTCATCTGATTGTAAAGGACAGGAATACAGTGTTCCCTCGCCACTTCGCGCTTCATGTTTCGTGGCTTCAGGGCTTCGCGGGTTTTCCCAAAATATTGTCGCGCTGTGCCTGGCACCCTGCAGGTGCTCAGGGAACGCATGTGATTAAGTGGACGTGCTGGGCTCCCAGTATTAGACCATATGGAGCCTGAGAGCACAGAATCTCAACACATTGGACTGGCTAGAGCAGCCCCAAGGCAGAAAGCAGGGACTAGAGATCCAGTAAGATGGTCGAGGGGCAGTGGGTGGGAGAGGAAGCGGGCCCAGGAGCCTGCCTTTGAGGACGGACTGGGTGGGGGTGGGGTGGGGTCTTGTTGCTATGCATACCTTTAAGGCAGTGTTTTGGAAAAACTTCCGATGTTGAACCACTGACACCTTTCTAGTCTCACCGCACCCCTTTTGCCCCACATCTGTGCAAGCTGCTAAGAAAGCGCGGGAACCCCTTCCTTTGTGCTGGGAGGGAAGACCAACCCATGCAAACCTCTGCTTGTGTGCAAGAGCCCTAACGCAGCCCCACTCCCCAACCCCAATAAAAACCGAAGCCACCCACTCCTTCCTGCACTCATGAGGGGCCACTTTGGGTGCCTCCTCAGAAAGCAATGTTGATTAATGTTTATTACTGTATAAGGTTTTGTAATTAACCTTATTAGCACTGACACGTTTAAGTAAATATGTATACTGTTGTAATTTTTGTCTTAAATGAGTAAAGTATGAATACTGTTTACATATTTAAAACATTCTTGTACCCGCATACACGAACATTCCTAGGGGCAAATCCTACTTCGCGGTTTTTCAGCTTTCGCAGAAGGTTCTGGTCCCCATTAACCGCGAAAAACGAGGGATCACTGTATTCATGTATGTATGGTAGGTGACATTTCTTATGTATGTAGATGTTTTTATTGATTTCATAGTCATTCTATTTTCTCATTAAGAGCCAAAAGCACCAGTTAGGGTTGCCAGAGGGAAATGCAGGGTGCCCAATTAAATTTGAATTTCAGATAAATAATAAGTAAAATACTCATATCTCTAATGGTTTTTTTTTTTAATCTAAAACTCAGAAAAAAAATAAAACTCAGATTTAACTGGGTGCCCTATATATTTTTATGTACTAAATTAAGCAACCCTAAAGTGAGTGGTCTTTCTGCAAATTAGATAATTTAGCACTCCAAATTGGGGGATTATGATATTCCTAAGGCATATTTTATATGGTTATCTTATTACAATACATAACAAAGCATTAGAAATTAGGGACAGAATATAAGAAAAAAGAGATTAAACAGTAGATGAATATAAATGTGATAGTAAAAACTCAATGTGTTACCTCTGTATGCTGTGATATACATACCGTATATATTTTTTAAGATTTATTTCACTGTTTTTCACAGAGACAAAGAGAAGGGGGTGGACCCAGAGCAGTCTTCATAGTTGTACGTCATCAGTTTTTGACATGGTTTTGTTCCACACAGGTGGACAGAGGCCGAGCAGGGTGGGAACCGAGCTTGGGGCCTCCCACATGGGGCCAAACTGGGGAGGCAAGAACTGAGGGGAAGCTGGGATGGCTCAGTGGGTTAAGGTCTCACTTTGCAGCCCCAGGGACCGAGGATCGAATCCCGGCCCCGGCCCGTGTGGACCCATATGCTGAACTGGGAGCTCCCCCAGTTCAGTTCTCACCAGGGTGAGACCCCAGCCCAGTTCCTGCCCTGTGCAGCCCCGCCCACCTGTGGAATGAAACTATGTGGAAAAACCAGTGATGTGCAAC
>PVKE010052186.1:0-10418 GCA_004027555.1 Craseonycteris thonglongyai | reverse complement strand
CCTGTGGAAGGAATTACAGCCCCAAATCCAAGAGGAAAGCAGAAGCCCTAACTACCTAGACCCTAGCAGATCTTCTCCAAGGCACATTGTTCTGAAGATGACAAAAATCAATGACAAAGAAAAAATCCTCAAGGCTGCCAGGGAAAAACAAAACATAACTTTCAAAGGAAAACCTATCAGGCTGTCACCAGACTTATCAACAGAAACTCTGCAAGCCAGGAGGGAGTGGACCCCAATCTTCAAAATATTAAAAGAGAGAAATTTCCAGCCAAGAATCAACTATCCAGCAAAATTAACCTTTAGATATGAAGGAGGAATTAAGGCCTTTACAGATATACAGAAGCTGAGGGAATTCTCCAGCTCAAAACCAGCACTCCAAGAAACACTAAAGGAGGCTATCCGACCTGAATCCAGAAATCAAAATAAATGGAGAAAAGTTGGGACAACAAAAAAATAAAAAGGAAAGAAGAAATGGATAAAGGACATCCTCATATATCAATCATTTGATATATGATTACATTCAGGGTAATCTCTTGTGGCTTGTAGAATGTACAACCACTATGGAAGGCTGTATGGAGATTCCTCAAAAAATTACAAATGGAATTACCATATGACCCAGCCATCCCTCTACTGGGCACCTACCCGAAAAACCTGAAGACCTTAATCTTTAAAGATGTTTGTACCCGCATGTTCATCGCAGCACTGTTCACAGTGGCCAGAACATGGAAACAACCAAAATGCCCTTCGGTAGATGACTGGATAAAGAAGATGGGGTACATTTACACAATGGAATACTACTCAGCGATAAGAAATGATGAAATACAGTCATTTGTGGCAACATGGATAGATCTAGAGACCATCTTATTAAGCGAAATAAGTCAGACTGAAAGAATCCGGAAAAATATGACCTCACTTATAGGTGGAATATAAAACTGAAAGTTGCAAAGACACAGAGACCTATGGACACACTCAATAACTTGATGATTGCCTGAGGGAAGGGGAGGAGCGGGGAGGGAGAGAGAGAGGGGAGGTGGAAGAGGGCACCAGCATTATGGACACACTCAATGGTTTGGTGGTTACCTAGAGAAGGGGGTGAAGGGGGGAGGGAGAGTTTTGGGGGGAGGTGGGAGGGGGCACCAGATATATGGTGGTGGAGGGAGAGCTGATTCTGGGAGGTGGACACATAATGCGATGCATGGGTGATGTGATGTGGACTTGTACTTCTGGAAACTACCTAATTGTTACCAACTAATGTCACCCCATTAAATTTAACAATAAAATATAATTTTAAAAAAAGAAACATCCTTAAAAAAATAAACCACTGAATACATGAAACTTTCTTTTATATAAACTTCATGGTAACCACTAAAAATGAACTTAAAACTAGGTAAAATAATAATAAAAGAAGAGAACACATTCATAAACACCATCAAACTAAAATAACCAATGGAAATAAAAAAGCAAAGAAGCAATCAAAACAAAGAGCTACCAGAAAACAAAATATAAAATGGCTATAGGAAATCCTCATATATCAATCATCACCCTAACTGTGAATGGACTGAACTCACCAATAAAAAGACACACAGTAGCAAACTGATTGAAAGAACAAAAACTAACTTTATGCTGCCTACAAGACACACCTCAGTCACAAGGACAAACTCAAAGTGAAAGGATAGGAAAAAAAATACTCCAAGCAAATGGCACCCAGGGAAAAGGAAGGATAGCCGTACTTATATGTGATGAATCAGACTTCAGGATCAAAAAGATAATAAGAGACAAAGATGGACATTTCATAATGATAAAGGGGACAATACAACAAGAAGACTTGACACTTATTAATATATATGCCCCAAACAAGAAGCACCAAAATTTACAAATCAACTACTAGCAGATGTAAAAGGAGAAACTGACAAAAACATAATTATAGTAGGGGCTTAGCACCCCATTGACAGCCGTGGACATATCATCTGAACAGAAAATAAATAAGGAAATACCAGCTTTAAATAATACATTACAGCAATTGAACAGAATTGACATTTATAGGATACTTCATCCTACAAAACAAGACTATATTTTCTTTTCTGGTGCACATGAAACATTCTCAAGAATAGATCATGTTCTGGGATACAAAGCTAGCCAGCCTCACCAAATTTAAGAAGATTGAAATCATACCAAGTGTATTCACTGATCACAAAACTTTGAAATTGAAGATCAACAACAAAAAAAAAAGCAGGAAAAACCACATATACATGGAGATTAAACAATATGTTATTAAAAAATGACTGGATCAAAGAAGAAATAAAAGAAGAAATTAAAAAATACATAGAAACAAATGACAATGAAAACACAACATAGCAAAATTACTGGGATGCAGCAAAATTAGTAATAAGAAGGAAATTTATATCACTACAGGCCTATCTCATGAAACATAAAAAATCACAAGTAAACAACCTAATATCACATCTTAAAGAACTAGGAAAAGAAGAACAAAAAACACCCAAAACCAGCAGATAGAAGAAAAAAATAAAAATTAAATCAGAGCTAAATGAAATAGAAAATAGAAAAACAATAGAAAATATAATGCAACAAAGAGCTGGTTCTCCGAAAAAATTAATAAAATTGACAAACCCCTAGCTAGGCTCACCACGGGAAAGAGAAAATATACAAATAATCCAAATTAGAAATGACAGAGGGGAAATTACAACTGATATCACAGGAATACAAAGGATCAAACAAAAATACTATGAAAGATTATATGCCACCAAATTTTGCAACCTAGAAGAAACAAACAAGTTTTTAGAAACATATAGTCTACCTAGACTGAACTTATCAAGAAGAACTGGATAACCAAAATAGACCAATCAACAGTAAGGAAATTGAAACAATTATCCAAAACCTCCCCCAAAACAAGAATCCAGGACAAGATGGTCTCCCTAACGAGTTTTACCAGGCATTCAAAGAGGATTTAACACCTATCATCCTCAAGCTTCTCCAAAAAACTGAAGAAGAGGCAATACTTCCCAACTCATTCTATGAAGCCAACATTACCCTAATACCAAAGCCTGGCAAGGACATGACCAAAAAAAAGAAAACTATAGACTAATATCTCTGATGAACACCGATGCAAAAATCCTAAACAAAATAATAACAAATAGGCTACAACAATGCAGTAAAAAGATTATACATCACAATCAAGTCAGATTCATCCCAGGGGCACAAGGATGGTTTAACATATGCAAGTTGATCAATGTGATAGACCATGTAAACAAAATGAAAGATAAAAACCATATGATTATATCAATTGATGCAGAAAAAGCATTCGACAAGATACAACATCTATTTATGATCAAAACAATTAATAAAATGAATATAGAAGGTAAGTACCTCAACATAATAAAGGCCGTATATGACAAACCCTCAGCAAATGTCATACTGAATGCCGAAAAACTGAAACCTTTTCTTCTAAAATCAGTAAGAAGACAGGAGTGTCCCCTGTCACCACTGCTATTCAACATAGTCCTGGAAGTTCTAGTCAGAGCAATTAAGCAGGAGAAAAATAATAATAAAAGGCATCCAATTTGGGAATTAAGAATTTAAACTGTCACTTTTTGCAGATGACATGATCCCTTATATAGAAAACCCTAAAGACTCCACCAGAGAATTGTTAGAAAATATAAATGAATACAATAAAGTCACAGGATACAAAATCAATGTACAAAAATCCACAGCATTTTTATATACAAACAATGAAACTTCAGAAAAAGAAATGAGAAAAACCATATCATTTGCTATCAAAACAAAAAGAATAAAATACTTAGAAATAAACTTAACAAAGAACATGAAGGACATATACACAGAAAACTATAAGACACTATTAAAAGAAATTGGGAAGAAGATACAAAGAAATGGAAAGACATTCCGTGCTCATGGATTGGAAGAATCCAACAGACTTACTTTCAAGAAATAAATTTCAAAATTATCAAATTCATATGCAACTGCAAAGGACCCCAAATCGCCAAAGCAATCATCCAAAAAAAATAAATAAAGCTGGAGGCATCACACTCCCTGACTTCAGTATATACTACAAAGCATCAATAATCAAAACAGCTTGGTATTGGTAGAAAAATAGATACACAGACCAACGGAACAGAATACAAAACCCAGAAATAAACCCACAAATATATGGACAGATAATCTTTGGCAAAGAAGCAAAAAATATACAATGGAGAAAAGAAAGCCTCTTTAGTAAATGGCACTGGGAAAATCAGAAAACCACATGCAAAAGAATGAATCTGAACTGTGAACTGTCACCATACAACAAAATTAACTCAAAGTGGATTAAAGACCTCCACATAAGACCCAAAACAATAAAGTGCATAGAAGACAGCATCGATACTAAACTTATAGACCTTGGGCTCAGAGAGCACTTTATGAACTTGACCCCAAAGGCAAGGGAAGTAAAAGCAAAAATAAATGAATGGGACTATGTCAAACTAAAAAGCTTCTATGCAGCAAACGACACCGTCAACAAAGTAAAAAGAAAACTAACTGAACTAGAGAAAATATTTGCAAACAATGCCTCTGATAAGGGGCTAATATCTAAAATACGTAAAGGACCCATACAGCTCAACAAAAAAAAACAACAATCTAATTAAAAAATGGGGGGGAAGCCGGGATGGCTCAGTGGGTTAAGCGCTCACTTTGCAGTGCCGGGGACCAGGGATCGAATCCCGGCCCCGGCCCGTGCGGAACCATATGCTGAACTGGGAGCTCCCCCAGTTCAGTTCTCTCTCTGTCTCTGTATCTCTCTCTCTCTCTCTCTCTCTCTCTCTCTCTGTCAAAAAACAATAAAAATAAATAAATAAATATTTTTTTAAAAATAAAAATAAATAAATAAATAAAAAATGGGCAAAGGACCTGACTAGAAACTTCTCCAATGAGGACATATAAACAGCCAACAGATATATAAAAAAATGCTCAATTTCACTAGCAATTAGGTAAATACAAATTAAAACCACAATAAGATATCACCTTTACTACTGTTAGAATGGCTATAATAAATAAGACAAGGGACAAGTGCTGGAGAGGCTGTGGAGAAAAAGAAACCCTCATACACTGCTGGTGGGAATGTAAATCCATACAACCACTATGGAAGGCAGTATGGAAATTCTTCAAAAAGATAGGAATGGAATTGCCATATGACCCAGCAATCCCTCTCCTGGGTATCTACCAAAAAAACGTGAAAACCTTAATCCACAAAGATACATGTACCCCAATGTTCATTGCCATAATGTTCACAGTGGCCAAGCCATGGAAACAACCAAAGTGTCCTTTGATAGATGACTCGATAAAGAAGTTGTGGTACATTTATACAATGGAATATTGGTCAGCAATAAGAAAAGATGAAATACAGCAACTTGTGACAGCATGGATGGAACTTGAAAACATCTTATTAAGCAAAATAAGTCAGACTGGAAGAATCAAAAAACATATGACCTCACTCACAGGTGGAATATGAAACTTAAAGTAACAAGGAAACAAAAACTTGTGGATACGGTCAATAGTTTAGTTGTTACCTGAGGGTAAGGGGTGTGGGGGGAGATGGGTGGGGGAGTAGGGAGAGGCCATCAAATATATGGTGATGGAAAGAGAGGTGATTCTGGGTGGTGAGCACATAATGCAATGTATAGACAATGTAAAGGAGAATTGTACACCTGGAAACAATTTGTTATCAGTCAATGTCATCCCAATAAATTTAACAATTAAAACTAAAATATAAAAAGACTGATATCCATGCAAGAAGATTCACCACAGAGCTCTGAAGAAAAATCCACTGAAAAACTTGAGAATCATGTTAGAGCTAAACCCATATGCAAAGAGCATATGCAGGAACACCTTTTCTTGCCAGGCCAAGAATCATATCTCCATATGGATAAAGCAAGCAGCACTAGAAGCCAAATCTGATGAAAAGGGGGCTCCAGGCAAGAAGAAGCCAGTGGTGGGGAAGAAAGGAAAGAAGGCAGTTGGTGTTAAGAAACAGAAGAAGCCTTTGGTGGAAAAAAGGGCTGCAGCTACCAAGAAGCCAGCAGCTGAGAAGAAGCCAAAAGAAAAGAAACCCACCACAGTAGAAAAGAAGCTTGCAGCATACACTTGAAGTTGTTTATTCTGTAATGGTCAAATCACTTTGGACAGGTAATTTTGAATAAAGAGCTGATCAGACAGTGAGAAACATGAGGAAAAAAATAAAAGGAATGAAGAATATCACCAGTTTATGAATTATCTGTCACAAAAGGCACCAAAAAGAAAAATAAAACACAACTGTAGTGTAATATCTTAAACATTAGATTGTAAAGTCAGTTCTTAGGACTAAAATTATGTATTATAAAAATTACCCTTGAGGGGATGCCGAGGTGGCCCAGCTGGTTAGGTGCTCACTTTGCAGCCCTGGAGTCTGAGGACCCAATTCCAGCCCCAGCCTGTTCAGACCCATATGCTGAACTGGGGTGAGCTTCCCGTGGGAGGCGCCTGGTTTGGCCCCCACCTTGAGGGGGCGTGACTCACATGCAGAAGGCCCCTGGCCCAGTTCCTGCACTGAGCAACCCACCACCCACCTATGGAATGAAACTAGGTCAAAAATTGATGATGTACATATAACTATGGAGACAGCTCTGGGCGCTCCTCATTCTCTCTGTCTCTGTCTGTCTCTGTCAAAAACAATAAATAAAAAATAAATAAATCTTTTAAATTACCCTTGAAAATACTTAAGGAGTGCACCATGATGGAGACACAGTCTCTCAATTCAGTCCAACATATCTAGATTTTTCTCCAAAGTTGGAACAGATGACTATGACTTTTATTGTGACCAGAGACACGACTTCTGTTTAGAGACTATGGGTTAACAACAATATTTTGTACCAATCAATATTAAAATCATACTCAGCATACTGAAAAGTTCACACCATGAGCAGAAAATGTAAATTACGATAACCAAGAAAACAGCAAGTTCTTTTCTATTCTTTTCTGTGTTCCCCAATGCAAACACTCACTAGTTGGAGTAGGGAACAAAATTATCTAAGTATAATTATATTTATTCAAGTTAAATATACAGTTGACAGGACTCCACTCTCTGTAGAAAATTATACAATGGGAAAGAAGACATACCAGAATGGTAGACTTGATGCTGCAAATGAAGACCCAGTCTAAATCTGTTTGAATGCTTACAGTCACCAGCAAACACAAAAGATACCTGTTTTTCCTTATATTCTCAGAATTATCCTAAAAGTGGAGAAAGAAAAAACTGCCTCCAGGGTAGGCACTGCCCCCGAGGAGTTTAATTTAAGAAAATACCTAAGAAAAGCCAGGGCCAGTTTTCTACTGACTTAACAGATAGTTGTGGTTGTATAAAAGCCAGAAATACCAATGGTAATAGACACTAACCACATTCTAAAAAGCTGAGAAGTTAGAGAAGAACACTTCACAGTTCCAGAATCAAGAACATGCAACTCAAGCAAAGAATGATGGAATAAGGAGATGTGTATGAACATAGCTAATTTCAAACCCCTTGGCTTACAAAGCATTGGAAACCAAACTTGGACACTGAAGGGTCACTCTTCTACAAAAGCTCTTTGGCCACCTATGATCATCACACCTATCCAAGCATCAGGACAAGACAGTCCAAACTAGAGGAAGGTGTCTATGTCTGCATTTGAGAAGAGCTTGTACAGGTATCTGTTCTGATCATCCTCATCTATGTCCTCTAATTGCTATCAGTCTACTTCTGCCTAAGGATAATTCCCAGACTAACCTTTGTCTCTTTCCTTGAATTAGAGGGGGGAAAAAGCAGAACAACAATTTGGACAGTAATGATGAGAAGGCAGAGGATGACGAATTAAGGTCTGCAAGGGCAAACAGAGACAGGGGCTGCCACCAGAGAGGCTGAGCTAGGAATGACATGACTGCCACCCTCTCCTGCATTCATTCAGCAAATACTGATTGTGTCTATAATAATATGTACACAGCACTCTATCGAGTATTTCTCATGTTTGACTGTATTAAAAGAGAATTATTTCCAATGTCTTTTTTATTGAGGCTCAATGCTTTTTTATTGAGGCTCAAAGAATCCACTTTTCCTTAAATTGGGTTATAATTCTTACCCCACCTTCATGGAGTCAGAAGCTCCCAGCCCTGGAAGGAATGAAAAAAAGAAAAAGAAAAAAGCAGAAATCAGCTCTTTGTAGACCAGGAGAATTGCCTCAGACATGGTCAGCATCCAAAATCAAAGCAGGAACTAGGTTCACACAGTGTTCAGTGGTTAAACAGAGCTTCATGTTTACTGCAGATCCCTGGAGGGAGATTTTTAGAATAGAAACTTGAGAACACTTGAATTATTTTGTAGAGCTAAAAAAAGGAAGCCAATGAGGGTAATTTATTGTATTACAAGAGATTTTCAAGTTCAGAGATTGAAGACAGTCTATAAGATTTCAATGTGAGTTAACATAAAAAGAGTTATATGTGGTAAGGCTGCCTGAGGATTCATCTGATGGAAGATAGATGCCTGAAGTCTGGTTTCCACTTCTCAAAAAGATTTTATTCTGCCTGTGGCTAAGCAATTGAAGAATATTGTAGCCAAGCCACAGAATTCATCTTTTTCTTGATCTAGCAAAAATATGTCTATTTGTGACAATGCAAGTTTGGACAGTTAGAAAACAAGATGACAGACAAGGAAATCCCAGCTACTATTTTCTGAAAGCTATCCTCAAGATCGAGATTAGGATCTTTGCTCTACTTGACACTGTTCACTGTCTATCTTCTCTGTCAAAAGCTGTACCTATTAAAAGGAGAAACGATTAACACTGACAGGCTAACATCCTGCTATACATATACCTGCATGAAGCAAAGCTGAGAATAGATAAAAAAAAGTACACAGACAAGGACTACAAGCAAGGGAAAGCAGAAACCAGAAGACAATGTCTCTCTCACCTGTTTATTGCTTTGTTCCAAAAGTACCCCATCTCAAGCAGTCTGTTCATTTATGTCATTAAATGAAGCAATCAACCATACTAAAACCATAAAACACAGCACAAAAGAACTTACATTATTATTACTATTAATATTTCATTGGCTTGAGTCTGAATAGGAAGAATAACATTTATAAGAACATTGAGAAACAGAACTGCTGATTGCCTAACTCTAAACTACTGTATAGGTTATTTCTCATCTCATTATATAGCACCTCTTACATTGACTGACAACTATTAATGACAAGGAAGAATAATATAAACACACAAGGAGGGGATGCCGGAATAACACAGCAGTTGAGCACTTGCCTCGCAATCGCGAGGTCCAGAGTTTGATCACAGGCCTCAGCTCGTGCAAATCCATATGCTGAACTGTGGTGCAACTGGCAACCATCAGGATGGCTGGGTGACTCGGCAGCGAAGTTCCCACCTCCCATGTGGGAGGCCCTTAATTCAGTTACTGAGTTACTGCCCTGTGTGGTCCCATATCCACCTGTGTGGAATGAAACAATGCCACAACTAATGATGTACAACTAGGGAGACTGCTCTAGACTCTCCCCACTTCTCTCTCTCCCTCTTTCTCTCTCCTCTCAAACAATAAAAAATAAATAAAAACATACAAGGACTTTGCAGTCATTATATCACAAATGTCTTTAAGATCTTGCTCCTACTTAAAGGAATAAACTGGAAATATAGGTATTCATTATGAATATGGTTTAGGGAAGAAAAATGATATGAATAATCAGTTGGCCCATTTTCAAAGAAAATTCATTGACCCTACACTCAAAGACTCATTAATAGAATGTACAGTGATATGTTTTATTTTTAAAAATGAGTATGTATCATTTTCTATGACACTCCAACTTAACCAACTTCTTATGGTTCTGATCACAAGATACACAAAGGTCATTGCTAAAAACAAATCAACAGAGTTATTGAAAGGTATTAAGGTTCAAATAGTGAGGACATAGCTGAAAAATAGAAGGAAATATTTCCTTTTGCCTTACTACAAAGGAAAGAAGACAATTAAAAATTTTTGGAAACTAATTTTTTTAATTATCAGATTCCTTATGACTAATTCAATGAATGAAAAGTCACCGAGCAATCATTTGAGAAATACTTTGACAGGACAAATTGTCATAATCATTGTACCAGGCCAATGCAAGAGCACAAGTAGGGGCAGTAGAAGAAGCAAGAGGAGCAAAAGTGATTAAGACAAAAATTAGTGTTTAAAAATAACTTGATTATTCTATGGAAAGTGTTGAACATTCTAGATGTGCTCAAGGTCTAGAATGTAAAATACAAAGTTGATATTAAACTTCAGTTGACCAATACATCTCCAAGAGAAGAACGGCAATGACACAAAGCAAAAATTAACTCAGTTTTACAGCAAATTCATCA
>PVKE010052185.1:0-10415 GCA_004027555.1 Craseonycteris thonglongyai | reverse complement strand
ATTATTTAGTATTTAATTCCTTATTTGTGAATAAATGTTTATTTAATTTTTATCCCTAGACTGTAAACACCAGGCAGTCTGGGACCATATCATATCATAGGAGTATATACAATTCATTCATTATTTTATTCCTATCACATTGAACAGTGTCAGACACATGGTGATTTTCAAGAAAATATTTTTTGATAAACTACTTTTGAAAGTCATAGCATCCATGTACATACATAGGAGTCCTTTTTACCCTCCTAGCAATATTTCTCTCCAACCAAGCTTCAGCCACACTGAGCATTAAACAGTCCTTTAATCAAGCTCATATTTTTTCAGAACTGAGGAAGTGTTCTCCTTGTGTTTCAGTTGTCCATTTATATGTCCTCTACCCAGAGAGACCTTTCCTTATCATCTTATCTGAATTTTTTTTCCCACCATGAGTTATTGAAATATTTGCAATTTTGTTTTACTATTATGATTATTTCTCTCAAAGTATTAGTTTTAATTATTTATGGTATAACTAGAAATATATATATATATCTTATTGTGTTCTGCATGTACACTGGTAAAAAAATATATATATATATATTTTTTTTACCAGTGTACATGCAGAACACAATAAGATACATTATACATGTTTGTACTCTATACATATTTGTTCCATGAATAAATGTGGCTGAAGTCTTTGTTTCGAGATTGAGTAACTTGGGAAATGGTCTTAATTAATCCAGAAATTTGAGAAAAGGGGACATTTTTAATGGAAAATAATTTGATTTACTTGAATAGCTGTACATTGAGATACAGTGAGGAATTAAGAAGGATGACTTCTAGGCACTTAAGAATGTGAGTATGTAGCACAGGAGTGAGAAAATGGGAAGGAGGTAGCAACCTGGATAATAGAATTTATGCTTTCATAGAACTAGAATATTGGAGCAAAGCAAGTTGATGATGTTTTCTACTCAGATTATCTTCTCAGTGTTACACTATATTTTAGTTATTTATTTGACTAATTGATTTTTCAAAATGTTAATTCTATGAGCTTCATGAGGAGTTGCCATGACACAGTTTTTAGGTCAAGTTGAAAAGGAGCAGAGAAGAGCAGATCTTGACTTTGGTGAAATCATAATGAGGATATACATGTATCAAAGAAGGGCTTTCAAGAGGCTAAAAGGCATGACATGCAAACATTAAAACAGCGTGTGGCAAATAATTTATTCAACTTATTAATTAATGAGGTAACCAATAAAATGTTGAAACCAGTTCAAAAGCTATTTGAGAAGTTAAATATAATGATAAAATTGCAGATTTTTTGTACAAAATTGACCAATGTGTTCCAGGGAATTATAACTTAAGGGTTCTCTGCTCCCACCAGACAGCAAATATTTGCGTTTCTCTGGATAACACTCTCCAAGTTTTTCCTCTAAACAATTATAAAATAGGCAAGCAATAAAAACTCAAGCTCAGCATGGCACCAAGCTAGCACATAGAGGATATATATATAGAATTGTGTGTTGCTTATTTACAAGTTTGAGGATAATCTTTCTGACAGGGTAAGAAAAACATTAGCTTTCACCGAAGAAAATAATTTGTGTGTGTGTGTGTGTGTGTGTGTGTGATAGAGATGTTAATAATAATCATTTGATGCTAATACTACCACCAAACCACTATAATGTGTCTAGCAATTTAGACCTTTAGAATTCAATATACAGGGTCTGGCAGAAGTAACACCCTTTTTTAAGTAGTAGAGTATGACCAGGTGTATTGATTTAGTAACATTAGTAACCAAATAAAAAACATAGATTACCAGCTCATCAAAAGGGACACAACTTCTGCTGGACCCTGTATTTCTGTAACTTTAAGAAAATAATCAAACCAGACATACTTGACGAAAGCATTTTAAAAATTTGGGGTAGCAAATGAAATTTGTCTACAGATTCAAACTGTAGGTAGTATATATAATGTATATATTTTCTAAAAGATTAAGTGTTTATGAAGAAATGTGTTCAAATCTATCTAGACATTCTAATACCTCGTATGTCAATTTTTTTCTTGAATCATTTACATTAAAAAAACAAAACAAAAATACTATTGGCGTTCCAGTGTTCTTTTTATCATTATTTCATTCACAGCCCTTTAAGCAGCTGGCTAGATTGTTTCTTTCTTTTTTTTTTTTTTAAAGATTTATTTTTATTGTTTTTGACAGGGAGAGACAGAGAGAAACAGAAAGAAGGGGGAGGGCCCAGTGTAATCTCCATAGTTGTATGTCATCTGTTTTTGATATAGTTTCACTTTACAGGTGGGTGCAGGGCTACGTAGGACAGGAACCAGGCCAGGGGCTTGGGGCTGTGCAAGGCAGGAACCAGGCTGGGGGGCCTCCCACTGGGAGTGTGCCCAGTGTTGGAGCCAAATCAGGAGCCTCCCACATGGGAAGCTCACCTGGTGAGAACCAAACCGGGGGCACCCTCCAGTTCAGCATCTGAGTCCGCATGGCTTGGGACCAGGATATGATCCTTGGACCCTGGGGCTGCAGGACAAGCATTCAACCTGCTGAGCCATCCTAGCATCCCCTAGGTTATTTCTTAAATAAGAAATTGGTGATACTCTAATAGGTTGATGGAGTATCTATAGTACTTAACATAATATTTCTAGAATAATAGGTGATATTTAGTAATTTCTTATTGGCTCATTAACACAGTTGTGACACAATGTATGTAATTTAATTTATATAATAAGAATTTTGAGGTAAGTAATATTTTACAGATAAAAATTCAAAATTTTCAGAGATAAAATAATTTGCAGAAGCCCCATAACTATTCAGTGATGAGGCCAGTATCTACTCCAATCTAACTGAAGCTGTGGTCCGGTCTTTAATAATGACTTTTTTTTTTAATCCTAAAACTGTTTTTCTATGGATACTTTTTTTTTTCAGGGACCTCTGAGCAACAGTAGGTTAAGTTTTTACTAGCTATATGATTTTTCTGTAGAAACTTAGTAATAGTAATAATATAATAGCTACTACTTATTAAACATTTACTTTTGTCTAATAGTTTTATCCTGTATAATTTTAAACAATTTACTGTGGTAATTGTTATTATTCTAACATTATGCTTTGGAAAATAGAAGTTCAAAGAAATGTCTGAATTGCCTATTAAATGAACAGATCTATCAGACTCTCCTGCCCAAATCTCTCTATCATGAGCACTACTCATTCTCAACATTAGAAAACATTAGTTCAAAGACATAGGATGCATTAGTTCAAAGTTTAGAATGAATTTTGAAATTCTCCCCTTCCCTAGATCCCAGCAGCATGCTCTAATTTTTTTTTATTGTTAAATTTATTCGGGTGACATTGGTTGGTAACAGTTACATAGTTTCCAGGTATAGAATTCTACATTACATTGTCTATGCATTACATTATGTGCTCACCACCCAGAATCAGCTCTCCCTCTATCACCATATATCTGTCATGCACTGATTTTTGTCCATGTCTTTGGGATGGGACTGTAGGGATTATTGCTAACTTCTTGGCAACATTCTTGTTCTTCTCAGTGAAGTCATCTCCATGGCTGCTTAATCTGGCATACCCAAGCTTGTAGGCATTCATGGCACTCTAGATATAGGCGGGGGACTTATGTCTTCTCCAGCTTTTCTGTCTTAGTCTTGTGCTGTTGTTTATAATATCCTGTATTTATAATTCTAACTTTAATTCTAAGTATTCTTAAATCCCCTTCTACTAAGAAGAACATCAAGGTTGGGCTAGAAAACAGTTGACTGGTACATCAAAATGTGGTATTCAAATATCTATCTTGAGAAGAATGGATAAATGGATATATATATATATATATATATGTATATATATATATATATACACACATACATATATATATATTCAAAAGAATTAAGTAATTGATATGTTTAATAAAAAATCTGCGTGCACACTATGAAAATATTTCAACTTTTCTATGTTTGAATACTTTCATACAAAAAAGCAGTTGGGAAAATGTCTACTCATGAACTTACAGCTAAATTATTTTGTGTTGTCATCTTCTCTCTGATAGAATAGAAGCTCTATGATGGTAGAACTCTCTGTCTCTTTTGTTCATAGATGTGTTCCAAGTGCCTAAAATAATGCTTGGCATATAAGAGCCCCTTAATAAATAGGTTCTTAGTGAAAGTGTTTACTGAGAAAAACTATAAAAATACTTAATGACTGCTTGTGATGAGATGCACACACACTAAGATGAAAGACTTTAACAAGAAAGTAAGGCAGAGGAATAAAAGAATAAAGCTGTCCCCTAAATCTGCATTTGAGAAATTATCATCAAATAAAAACCAATAAAATAAACAAACAAAAACTTACAATTTTTTAAGTCTTATTCTGGGACACTATGTAATGTGATTAAATGCCATGGGGGAAAGAGAGTAAGGAGTATTCAAAAAGTCAAAATCCTTCAAACAGATCTCTTCTCTGTACATGGATCAAGTAAGAACCTGAGGCTCAGTCCCATAAGACATTATTTTCCCTTTAGGGGTTTCCATAGAGAGAGTGTTCAGAACAGAACCAACTGTGGACCTACCCTTTCAAAGACAATCAGAGAATTGAAAACTTCATTTCTCTCCTACAGTGTAGGAGAAATGCTCCATAGCAGGAGGAAGCACAGGAATGTTGAGGTTTCCAATGGCAATGCAAATCAAAGAAAGAAAGCTACTAGAGGTGGTTAGTGTTTTGTTCTGTTTCATTTTTTTTTTCCTCCAATAAATTTATCCTACCCCAAGAGGTAATGTTCCAACCACAGGAAGGTGCTGCCTGTTAGTTGAGTATTGCTAGGAAGTAAACACCCTTTCTGCTTCTGGAGAATGTGCAGTGGGACCACATTCTTCTGACTCCTCCAAGCCACCCTTCTGACTACAACCAGGGAGAGAGAGAAGGTTACATAAGCCACTTCAGTCCCAGAAATTGCAAATAAGTGGAAAGAGAAGTCTGGCTTGGACATGTGAGAGCATTGGTGGTGTAGGCATGCCTCCCCTCAATGTTATTCTCTTCAGTGATGTGAGCAGTATTCCCAGAGGTGTATTTGTATACAGGTGGGCATTCGCTGGTAACTACAGTACCATTATTGGTGTCTGTTGTGTCTTGATTAGGCTGCAAACTACTCTCATTTTTAAACATTATTATGCAAATTTCTAAACAGACACAAAAAAGTGTGAATGGTATAAAAAACCTCATGAAGAAAACGTATTATCTTTATATACAGATTATTAAATTAAACCTATAACTTTCTTTTCTTTTAAAAAATTGACTTTATTGTTTGAGAGCAGGTGAGAGAGAGACAAAGACAAAACAAGGAGGTGGGTAGGGGCAAAGCAGTCTCCATAGTTGTACATCATTAGTTGTGACATAGTTTCATTTTACACAGGTGGGTGTGCGGCTGTGTGGTGTGGGAACCAAATTGGGGACCTCCTGAATGGGAGGTGAGAACTTCAACGCTATCCCAGTGGTTACAGTTGTTCCACAGTTCCGCATATAGAATTGCATGGGCCAGGGCCAGGATTCAATCTCCAAACTTTGCAGTTGCAAGGCAAGTGCTCAACTTGCTGAGTTATCCTGGCATCCCTATAGCTTTCTTTTATTATTAAATATTAAATTAAACCAGTCACTCATTCTCATCACCTCTCTTCCTTTATTTTTACAGTCATTAAATGATTTTCCTTTAATCTACGTGTTCAAGACACTATATTTTACACACTGGAATATGACTTTTATAAGCTGGCTGATTTTTTTTGTCCTTAAATACTACCTCCTACCATATAATCTAAACTACTGTCTGAATTTCAAGGTCTCTAAACTTTCAAACAAAATTTCCATCCTTATCTGAATTGATTTTCATACTAACTCATTAACATACTAATATCCATTTCTGCTCAGAGACTTTTAGCCATGTTGTTTCTCTCACATGAAAGTTTCTTCTACTCCCACCTCATGTATCTGCAACAGCCCTACAAAATAAGAATAGAATTAATGTATGTCCTAGCAATCCTTCTTCTGGGTATCTAACCAAAAAACTTGAAAACTTTAATCTGCAAAGATATATGTACCTCAGTGTTTACCACAGCACTGTTCACGGTGGTCAAGTTATGGAAAAAATCGAAGTGTTCTTTGATAGGTGACTGGATAAAGAAGTTGTGGTACATTTACATAATGGAATACTACTCAGCAATAAGAAAAAAAAATACTATCATTCGTGACAACACAGATGAACCTTGAGGTCATCATGTTAAGTGAAATAAATCAGGCAGAAAAAAAAATCAAGAACCAGATGAATTTACTTATATGTGGAATATAAAACTGAAAGTACCAAAGAAATAAAAACTTATGGACACAGCCAATGGCTTAGTGGTTTCTGAGGGTAAGAGTGGAAGGGGGTATTTGAAGAGGGAGGGGGCATCAAATATATGGCGAGAGAGAGAACTGACTGGATGATGAGCACACAATACAACACAGATACCATATTGTATAATTGTACACTTGGAACTTTTGTAAATTTTACTAACCAATTTCACCCCAATAATTTTAACAATTAAAAATTATAGTACTCCACATCCATCTGGTTCAAGCAGTCAGGCATTCCTGATCATAGCTGACTTCACTTAGGATCCCTGCATTCCTAAGGACTTTTCTATACTAAACATGACAATAAAATGGGATACTAGAGTTTATACTGTTCCTTGTGTTTTGATAGTTATTCATTTTGTATTTTCTGTAGAAGCATCAAGTCAGTGAGGTCAGGGCACATCTTATATTTCTTCTGAAGCCCTTACAAATAGGAATGCTAATTCTAGCTGCCCATCAGAATCATATAAGGTTTTTATACAAAACAAAACAAAAATTGCAGATACACTGTCAGATTTACTTAAGATAGAACCTGAGTTTGTATATATTTCATAGTTTTGAAGGTAATTCATTTATACTTATTCCAATGTTGATTCATGGACTAATTTTTGGGATCCACTGCTACAGAGACTATGGTCAGAGTGAGTATATAAGAAATTCTTAACCTAGATATATTAATTTACTAAATTCATAATTAGCTTTATACTATTAACTGAATGTACATATTAAGAACAACACAATAAAGATAATTTTAAACTAGCACACAATATTCAAGCATATTCATCTAAATTGTAATTACCCAAGGATGATGATGATAATAATTCTTTGATGATACCCCAAAATAAGCCATATGATGTAGTTATTAGAAACCCTTCTTCTATCAAATTATGTGGTTAGTAGAAATCCATAGAATATATGGTTGTTAATTCACCACACAATTTTAGATCATCTATAGTTTAACTCTAAAATTGATATGTGGATTATAGTTCTGTTTTATTTGGAATGCACAATGTTAATATTTTTTATAAGATTTATTTTTATTGTTTATCTAGAGAGAGAGAGAGAGAGAGGAAGAGAGAGGGAGAAAGAGAGAGAAAGAAGGAGGAGGGCCCAAAGCAGTATACATAGTTGTACATCATTAGTTTTCCATATAGTTTCACTCCACAGGTTGGCACTGGATCATGAAGGGCAGGAACTGGGCCAGGGACCTCCCTCATAGGCCCCAGCAAAAACGAAACTGGGGACACACTCCAGTTCAGCATCTGGGTCCACACAGGTTGGGGTTGTGATTTGATCCTCCAACCCGGGCTGCAAAGTGAGCGCTCAACCTGCTGAGCCATCCTGTCATCCCCACAATGTTAATATTTTAATTTGAATGCATTTATGTTTATAAATGTGGAAATGTTACATTAAATATTTCAATTTATAGATTCTCCTAAAAATCTGAAGATGCTTGACATATTTTCACATGACAGCAATTGGCTGAAGCTGAGTCCTCTTTTAATGTGTCTTAATAAGGCAGAAAGTATGCAGTTGGCACCAGACCTATCATTCTCTCTTTTTTTACACATTTATATTACTTCTCTGATCATTTCAACACACATTTCTTCTTTATGTTTTATAGAGTATACAATAAATTTAAAATAATAGAAGGGATTAATAAAAGTGTGAGAGTTTCACAATTGACTAAAATATGTGTAGGAAATCACAATTTATTTTTTTTATAATCTTTTATCTAGCAGAATGCTAGTTAAAGCATATCTGCATAAATGTGCCTCTTTAAAGAAAAGGAAAGACAATTCTACCCATTCGTTCATGGCAATCCTAAAAAGAAAGGAACTTTACAGGATATCAAGTATGAGTATTTTAGAACCACTAAATAATTATGTACATAGAAATTTATGTTTTATTAAATTAAGGTATTTTAAAAATATATAACAATTTTGAATATCATTTTTTGATTGAATTAGATCTTATTTTAGATTGTGACTGCCCATCAGAATCACATAAGGTCTTTAGACCTAAAATTGGGTTCTAGAATACTCATGGGAGCTGGTGGATAGATTCAGTATATTCCAAAGGGTCATGTGCTTAGATGCTGTTCTCATCATTCTTCATTTTTTTTTTTAAGATTTATTTTATTGTTTTTGGCAGAGAGAGACAGAGTCAGAGAGAGACAGAGAGTGGTGGTGGGAGAGCCCAGAGTAGTCTCCATAGCTGCCTGTCGTCAGTCTTTGACAGTTTTATTGCACACAGGTGGGCCAGGGGCCTCTCAGGGCAGGAACCAGGCTGTGGGCCTCCCACATGAGAGACATGCCCCCATGAGTTGGGGAAGCTTGCCCCAGCAAGAACCAAACTGGGGCCCACACCCCAGTTTAGCATATGGGTCTGCAAGGGCTGAGGCTGGGATTTGATCCTCAAACCTGGGGGCTGCAAAATGAGCACTCAACCTGCTGAGACACCCCAGCATCTCCTGCTTTCATCTTTCTTTCTCTTATTTTCTTTGAGCAGCTGGCTAAGTAAATTGAGCGAAGGACTCTTGTTTGTGTTGGAGGACACTAAGTCACGATCATCAGGTTTTGGCCAGTTTAATAATAAAATAAAAATTTCTCTATCACTTTGCTGTGATTTTTTAAATGCATAGCTCTGGCAGCAACTTTTATTCAGGAAGCTTGATAGGTAGAACAGGATTTAAATCTTTTTGCAGCATCCATTCAAATATCATAAAATGCCATCCTAACTACATGTTCCTTCCCAACTTACAGGATTCAATAAGAGGTACTACCTATCTGATTTACTGCTTTGTGGTACCAGAATCTTTACTATAATAATGAAAAGTTCTTTCCAGATGTACCTGTTAGGTCAACGCATTAGCCATAACATGGAATTTTTAAGAGACTGACTAAATAATATATTGAAAAACAAAGCAACAACAACAAAAACGGTCCTTAAACTCTTCAATTATATGTTCATTTTTGTTATCTTAGAAATTCCCACTTCCTCATCACTAAACATATGGTGATAATTCATCTAAGAAAAATAAGTATTTCAAGGTATGATCTTTTTTATTTTTATTTTTTATTGTTAAATTTCTCAGAGTTATATTGGTTAGTAAAAATTACATAGGTTCCAGCTATGTAATTCTATAGTACTTCATCAGTGTGTTATAATATGTGTTCAACACCCAGAGTCAGCTCTTTCCATCACCAGATAATTAGCTCCTCCTCCCTCATCTCCCACCTCCTTCTCCTTTTACCTTTAGGTAACCACTAAACTATTGACTATGTCCATGAGGTTTGTTTCTAATGCCATTCTATGATAACTATATTCTAGTACTCTTGCTTTAAGGACTTTATTATTAATTCCTGGAAATGTCTTAGGCTTTGCTTATTCAGTTGCTCAAGAAATGATCTTTCATTTCATTTCATAAATACTAGGTATTTAATAGATTGATTTTTATGTTACATTTGCCTTCTTTAATATTCTCTACAAATTATGGCTTCCTCCATTACTTATAAAAAAAAAATTGAGGAGAGCTGTTTTGGCTATCTCTTTTTTTCCCAGAACATATCACTGTTTATTTTACTACTCTGTTCTTTTTGCCATTTATCAGAATTTTTCTCTGAGATGTGGCAAAGAAAGGATCATTAAAAATTTTATTTGGGCAGAATGAACTGTTATTTGGGCACTGTCAGGAATCCCTATTAAACATTACATATTCCATGGAATATAATTTAAGAGAGCTCATGGATTTTATCACACCCAGTGTTGTGAAGGATAATAGTGCTCAGTAAATACTTACTAAATGAATCAATGAATACATGAATGTAGTTCCCTGATGTAACACTCAAAATTATGTTTATATATCTAAAATAAAATCTGATTCAATAAAACTTGATGTTCAAAGGTTGATATATATCTAAAATTACATAAATTTAATAAACCACAAGTTTGATATATACAGAATTATTTAGTGGTTCTAGAATACTCCTTAGTGTTTCTAGAATTTTAATGTCAGTTTCATCTCACTTTAGAA
>PVKE010052184.1:0-10417 GCA_004027555.1 Craseonycteris thonglongyai | reverse complement strand
CTATGTTAATTCTTCCAATCCATGAACATGGAATGTCTTTCCATTTCTTTGTATCCTCTTTAATTTCTTTTAAGAGTGTCTTATAGTTTTCAGTGTATAAGTCCTTCACATTCTTTGTTAGATTTATTCCTAGGTATTTCATTTTTTTGTTTGCAATGGCAAAGGGAATGGATCTTCTCATCTCTCTTTCTGAGGTTTCGTTGTTGGCATACAAAAATGCAGTTGATTTTGAGACATTGATTTTGTATCCTGCAACTCTACTGTATTTGTCTATTATTTGTAATAGATTTCTGATAGAGTCTTTAGAGTTTTCTATATACAGGATCATGTCATCTGCACAGAGTGACAGTTTAACTTCTTCTCTCCTGATTCTAATACCTTTTATTGCTTTCTCTTGTCTGATTGCTCTGGCTAGAACTTCTAGTACTATGTTGAACAGCAGTGGTGACAGGGGGCATCCCTGTCTTGTTCCTGATTTTAGGAAAATAGGCTTCAGCTTTTCCCCACTCAGTATAATATTTGCTGAGGGTTTGTAGAGACAGTTCTTAATAGCAGAAGTTACACTGCCCCTAGGACTGGATACTCACTGTGGTTGGATTCTGGCAATGGCACTTGCATGCTCAGCTTTTTTTAACAGAAATCTGAACCTCTGTGTGCTTTGATTGTTTCATTTGTAAAATGTGGGTAATCATACTTCACAGGGTGGTTAGAAATAAAGTGAATGGCAAGCAAATAAAGCTTCTGATGCATTGTTTTTCCTTAATGAATGTATCTCCTTCTGCCTTCAGGTTGTAAAATCAGTAATTGTGTTCCCTGAACACTGGAAGTCTGGCCTAATAATGGAGTTTTTTTCATTTGCTTTTCTATCTCTTCTCAGTAGTGATTTTGTTTAACTTTGATTAACTGAGCAGATTACATGAATTTAATAATGGAAGTGTCCCTTGTTCTTGGGTTAAACTAATACAAAATTTGCTTTTTTCATGTTTCTTTAGTTTTATTATTAGAAGTAATACTTCCACTGCCTCAGTTTCAGAAGATGATATTTAGAATGTTACTCTGTGTTAAATTGACTGAGATGAAATTAGACTATTTTGTTTCATAAAACATTATTCTTTGTACATAACCTATTATATTTGTACATTATATTTTTGTATATCATGTTATCCCCATGTGTCTCACTTATTCCCAACCAGATTTATGATGACACACCATAACGCCAAAAGGAAAGAAAAGGAAAATGCACGAACATATACTCCCGATGTCACACATAAGCACGCGTGCGCATGCTCACACACACACACACACACACACACACACACACAAATAGAATAAACTTGTAGTGAAGGTAAAATAAATGTAAAGGCATAAATATAAAGGTTTAAAGTCCAACTTGAAATTATGTTCTTTAAGGCTCCCTACAGCAGCCAGGGCTAGGTAGACAAAGTTAAATTTGGTTCTGAAATTCCAAGGATCCAATGGGATACCAACATGTCTAGTTACAAAAATTCAAATTCTACATGACACAAAAGAAAAACAGTGTACTTAAGAAGTCTACTGATGTGCTTGTTTTGTGGTTCTGGTCACAGTGTTCCCAACCTTTTTTATATCATTGGAGCATAGGGAGAGTTTCATATTTTTAAGGCACACACTGATAAGTAGATGAGGTTGTTCTCAGCCAGAAGGGGTGAGCTCTGGGGTCTTTCTATATGTCCCTGGAGACTGAGTGAACCAATATTTTGGCATACCTTCCCATTCATTATTGTGCTATGGACACAGTTTGAAAACTCTATTATGGAAGACACATTGTTGACTAACTTTCCCAAGCCTCAGTACACGTAAGCGGTAAGTGTTCCAAAGACCAACCTTATAATGTCCTCTAATACAAGTCTATGGAACTGCAAAGTGTGATTTAGTGAAAGCAATTCCATCCCAGGGAAAAAGATTATGGTCCAGCTCCCTGGCTTTGTGATTATCTGGCTAGATCCAGAGAGAAAATATACCATATCTACAGAAATGGATTGCTTATCTTCCAGGCAAGTTAAAATCCCCTCTGCTTGATAAAGCCTTGAGTAATCAGGAAATGAAGGAGACTGAAGGATTCACCCTTGATGAAAACTGACACCCACATGCAAGTTTGAGGGAAAATGAGTTTCCCAGAAGAGAACCTGCCTGACTCATGTAAATCAGGTCTGCAAGGGGCCATTTGTATGCAAAGAGACTTAAATTAAAGACTTAGTGTGATTGCTTTCTGTCATCTGGATCACAAACAAGATGAACATATTTAAGTGAAAAGGCTTACCTCTAAACCTGGTAGAAAATAGAGCTAGGTCATTGTACAAAAGACTGAAGGAATTTAAAGGGAAAAGCAAACATTTATCTGATAGTTGGGAAAGAGGAAGATAGAGGAGGCTTGTTCAGATACTGCTATCCTTTCCTTTCATGGTTGCTTGTCATTCATTTTTATACAAAAAGAACCCTATAGTCATATATCATCATACTTTGCTACTCCACTGCTTTGAAACTCATTGAATTTCGTACTGTACTCTTTTTGACGTGAAAATTTTGTCCTGGTGCTCGTCCTTTGTTTGGTTCTTAATGCACAAGCTAGAATTTGTTGGTCTCATTGCCTTGTGGCTTGCTACCCTTTCTAGCAGAAACAAGGGGTCACACGTTATTCACATAGTAGCTCTTGCCCTGTACATATCCTCTTGTACTCTTATCTTAGCTTCTGTGGTCATTTTGTGCATTTTGGATTTGGGAATACATTAAATTTATTGACATTATTCCTTATGGGAGAATTTTGTTTGATATTTGTCATTTTTGGTACTAGTTTCTGCCTCCTAGAACCAATTAACAACCAATACACTCCAATGTTGTTTGGGACAGTGTGGCTTGCTTTTTTTATGGTTTAATGATTTGTTAATGTAAGACAGGAAAAAAGTGTGTTCATTGGACTGGTTATAAATTTTATAGTCAAAACTTTTCTATCACATGCTGGTGTCCTTTTATTATCTTGCCTAGATATAAAAGAATAAAGATGTAACATGAATGGAGACATTGCAGCATTTAGAACCCAACATTAACCTCAGGATTACATTTATTCTGCCTTGTAAGGCCAAGTGAAAAGAAACGGATTCAGAAGGTGGAGCATCTTAGTGAGAAATCTAAGCAATGGTGGAAGTTTTGGTGACCAAGGAACAGGCAAAGAAGAAAAAGATACTTAATAGGGAATATATCTTCTACTCTACATGTAAGAACAGCAGGTGGAATTAGTTGGGATTTTTTGTTTGTATTTGCAAGTGAGATAATCCTGTCCACAATGAATTAAGCCATATAGAGGTCTTCTTGACTGTAATAACTGAGAAGACCAGGGAATAGTCTTCTTCTTGTACTTCTCTTGAAGTCCACACAGTGTGTTTATTACAGATTTCTGTTGTCAAATGAGCCCCACTGCTTAAAATACACATTGACAGTAATGGTCTATCCCAGTGATCCTAGCAAGCCTCTTTTTATAATGAGTATAATGAATATCATCTTTCTTATGGTACTCCCAGACCCTTATTCTAAAGATTTTATTTTATTTATTTTGAGAGACAGAGAGAAACAGATACAGAGAGAGACAGGGAGAAGGGGGAGGGCCCAGAGCAGTCTCCATAGTTTCACTCCGCAGGTGGGCACGGGGCTGCCTAGGGCAGGAACTGGACTAGGAGCCTCCCACATAGGCCCCGGCAAGAACTGAACTGGGGGCACACCCCAGTTCAGCATGTGGGTCCGCATGGGCCGGGGCTGGGATTCGATCCTCAGTCCCCTGGGCTTCAAAGCAAGCACTTAACCCACTGAGCCATCCCAGCATTCCCCAGACCCTCATTCTAAACCCACATTCTCCTGACATTCATAAGTTGGAGTTGGTTTGACAAGATTGATTTAAATGACCAGTGAAATCATGGTAAGAATGGAAAAAATATTTCGGAGTCAATTATTAATATGATAGGTCAGCCCAACATTTCTTTATATACAGCTTGAAAAAATTATTTCTGTCCACTAATCTTTCCCTAATCTCCACTCAATAAATATCCTTGAGTTTATTATTCAGAATTTGCTCAATAGAAATATGAAATCAACAATCTTTTACAATAGAAAATGAAACTGAACTCTTTGGGGGATATAAAATTCATTCTAAAGCTAGCTTAACTTAAATATTAAGTAATTTCAGAGAAGAAAAATCTACCAGCAAATCATTGACTTTTTATAATGGAAATAAAAATTTCCGTCATTGTCCATATATTTTCTTCATGAAGATGTGTTCCCTACACAGTTATTAAATTTGTATTTTAACATTTCTTGACTTTTAATCTCTCAGACAAATATGTTTCCTATATTCCCCATAGTGATGTGCACTTGAAATTATGTGTTTCTATACATTTCCTCCATCCCTTAAAATTGGTTTTGTGAAATGAAATCACAAAACCACTTTTATATTTAAACTTTGGAAGAGGAACTATATTAAACCATATGATCTGAATTATTTAATGATTCACTGTTAAATTGATTTGGTCACAAAACAGTAACCTCATCTGAAAATAGATCTATTTCTGGTTTTCAACGTGGCTGTCCTGTACTTGACATCTGTAATCTTAAAGACCAAATACAACCATCACCTGAATCAGATTTCTTCCCCAGATTAGATAGCATACCTTAGGAATCCAAGAGGCCAGTCCAATTACTAATCTTAGTTTGCAAACTCTCAGACGGAACCTCAGTGTACGATATACACATCTTTGAGGCTCTGTTGCATCTAGCAAATGTCAGTTGTCACTTTTTGGGGCCATTAACTAGACACGTCCAAAATAAAACTGAGAACAGAGAGGACATGCCATGCATTCTCTAAATTGTGTGTTCTGAGAACCTATTAAAGCTGACAGGGAAGGGAGCCTGCGATTGGATAGCACCTGATTACACTTTGTACTTTATTCCCCGTTGACTTTGGTTATGCCGTACCTTTCCATTTCCTAGAGAAATAAATTAAAAGTCAGAAGTAATTTGCCTGATGGAAGGTGCAGGTGGAATTTTGCTCAGAAGAGCTTTGTACACTGTGAAATCCAATTTAACCCCTTGATGAGGGGATGGCTTATTTTCTTTTGTTGACAGCTTTGTGGCAGCTAAAATAGGGACCTAATTAAATAGAGACAGTGAGAGATTGAGGTCTTGTTCTAACAGCAGGGGGTTCAAGGCCTCTAATCTTATCTCCCAGAACACTGAGATGAACTGAGGACATAGGCAGAGAGAGAAGTCCAGCTGTTTTGTGCCACAAAAGGGGAAAATACTAAGAACATGTGAATGGAAGTATGCACAACTGTTACCAAAAAAATACATAGGAATTGAAAACCTTTATGCTAAAAAAAGAAAACCATATCCTAAACTAGCAGTTTGATAAGACTTGCTTTTTATAATTTCATCCTTGGATAATAGTTTCTTAAAGTAGAGTTCTTTCTACTGGAAAAACATAGTGAATTTTCAGTGTATTTAAGGCAGCTACGATTTCATTTGGTTCTATTTGTATGTTGCACTTAGCTAATCAAATTATTATTTACACATATATATTTACCATAATTAAATAAAACTCAACAAATACATGATGTTTGCTACATAAGTTCAAATATATTTTGTTGTGACTTCACTAGGTCCTATAGACAGTTTCTTTTGGAGTTGATATTAGTTTTTCTTCAATTTATTTTGCCAGTCTTACTCAGAATGTAAAGCATAAATTCTACAACTTGCTGGTTGTTCCTGTGCATTTTGAAATTTCAGGTCTCAGATAAGTAAGTGCTTTTATTGATGGTTTCACTGAAAGTAGAAGAATCTAGCAATGGTGCATCTCTTTCAATATGAAAAATCCTATTTTCCAGTGGGGAATATTGAGTCCAGCGGAAGTAATGTCATTTTTTTTTTTAAGTAGGGTAGTATAAATGGATGTGTTGTCTTAGTAGACTTTGTGTTCCAGGTTCCCTGAAGTAAAATGACCCATTGACTGACAAGGGAACAGCAAATGAGAGCAGTGACGCTGTTCTATCAAAACACTCATTTGTTTCATGAAGAATTTGCCATAAAAGATTTGGTATAGATTACCAGCCCATAAAAAAGGAGAGTAACTTCTCCCAGACTCTTCATAATACCTGTAGATTATGAGCAAGTGTTGTGCAGATAGAGACATAGATTCAGATACGCACACATATCTGTAAATAGTTCTTTGGTCCATGGATTTGAAGAAAACTTTGTTAAATATATGTAAGCACTTCCATTTTAAAGGGGTGAAGAAGTCTCATGGTAATGTGAATGGCAACTCTTAAAAAAATAGGGTCACTTAAGTTTCATTTCCTTACCTAATGTTACCATGGAAACATCTCTCACCTTTCAGCTCCAGTATGTTAGAAACCATAGTCTTCTGTATACTACCTGGTCCTTCCACCTTGGTGATGTTTAGGCCTCAAAATAGCCTTTTCTGAATACACCTATATTTGTGTCTCTTAATGTATACTTACAAATCCAGGTGCACACAGATGTAGGCATGGAATTATCACTCTGGTGAAGGATGCCATCTAACACACCTGCAGTCTTCTCTTCTACTCTAACTTTCTACTTTCCAAGTTTCTTGGGCAAAGCTCTTCTCAACATGGCTCTTAAGTGGCTGTATTTCAACTCTGATTATTTTCAGCGTTGCTTTTCAATGAATATGATTTCCAGAATAAGTGAAATGATTTTATAGGAAATTTACCTTTCTAAAAATTCATGTGTGGGAATTTGGGAGTATGCATACATTTCTATATTCATTGGTTTTGTTCAGTGATTTTACACAAGGGCAGATTATGAACCATATGGAATGTTAGCTTCATGCTATTCAGCTCTTGAGGCAACAAAAGTGAAATGAATGTCCGGGTATTACACACAGGACTTCCATTAGCTTCTCGAAAAAGGTAAGCTAAGGTTCCAGAGTATCAAGAGGTCTGAGACGTCATAAAATGAAATAAGTACGGATTTTGAAATTAAATGGTATTTTGAATGTTGAGAGGTTGACACTTGACCACAGTTTTCTCATTTCTCCAGTGGGGATAGTCATTATCATCTCATATGCATATTACAAGAACTAAATAAGGTGACTTATGTAGCCTAGATACTACAGGTGCTCGATACTCAGTCATATTCTCTCTCTCTCTCTGTCTCTTCTCTATCCCCCCACCCTTCTCATGCTCTCTATTGTATTTGTCAGTCCGGTTAAAGTTCATTTTCTGCTTAGCCAAAGGATTCTGGGATGGGAATATAGCTTCCAAATACATCTAAAATATCTGTGTCTTATTCCTAGAAAAGGCTATACAACTTATTTAATATAGTTTTTCTTCAGAAGTATGGATAATAAAAATATAGTTGCTTAAATTATATTTCATCTCTTTTCCAGTATGCAGAGATGGAAAAGTTAAAAACTACATTTCCCAGATTCCCTGGCAGACAGGGGTGCCACACATTTACTTTCTGTCAATCAAGTAAGCCTGATTAGGCTTTGAACAAGTCAGGTGGATAGAGGCAGGTGGGGTGTGGTATATTCCTTTCTTTCTGTTACAGATTGTGATCCAGGGAAGGTGTGTTCTGGAGGCAGTAACTGAGTTAGCAATTTAGCAGCTACCTGTTATTTTAAAACTTCCTGATTTCATCAGGGGCAGCAACTCCTTTTGTAGCCTGTGACTTTTCTGGTTTTAAGTAAAATATGTATTTGGCCATTCAGGTGACCAAAACGTATTTCTCATATACATTTTGATTTCCTGTCAAGGTTCCTGGATCACAGCTCCTTAAACCCTTAGATTTTCCTAAATGCAGAGAATGATCAAGGTGTTCTTTGTTATGCTAATGAGGCAAATTTTGGCCCACACCTATGGACCTCATTATTAGTGGAGACTGCCATATGATTGAAGGGTTGAAACTTTCAGTACCACCCAGAACTGTGGGGAGGGGAGAAGAGCTGGAAGTTGAATTGATCACCAATGACCAATGATTCAATCAATCATGCCTATATAAGAAGCCTCTGTAAGAACCAGAAAAGAGTCTACACCATACCACTCTGAATACGACCAATCTCTTCTGATCTCAGAAGATAAGCAGGGTTGGGCCTGGTGAATATTTGGGTGGGAGAACCAAAAAGGACAAGACTTAGAGAGCTTTTGTTTGGTGAACACCTGGAGATTTGGAGAAATCAGGAACCAAGTTAGTTGCCTAACCTGCAGCTGGCCCAGGATGGCTTTCATTGTGGCCCAACACAAATTTGTAAACATTCTTAAAACATAATGAGATTTATTTTGCAGATTTTTTTTTTTTAGCTCATCAGCTATCATTAGTGTTAGTGTATTTTATGTGTGACCAAGACAATTCTTCTTTCAATGTGGCCCAGGGAAGCCAAAAGGTTGGTCACCCCTGCTATGCCCTTTTCCTGTCCTTTGCCCTACACATCTATCTCTTCCATGTGGTTGTCCATGAGTTATAGTCTTTGTAATGAACTAGTAATCTAGCAAGTACAAATGTCCTCTGAGTTCTGTGAGCCATTCTAGCAAATTAATTGAACCCAAGGAGGGGGGTTGTGGGAATCTCTGATTTATAGCCAGCTAGGCAGAAGTACAGGTGACAATCTATTCTTGCAATTGGCACCCCGAGTGGGAGGGTATAGTTAGAACCTCCAATTTGTAACCAGCTGGTCAGAAGCATAGCTAACAACCTGTGCATGCGATTGATGGGCATCTGAAGGTTGTGTGGGGGTTGGGGGCAGTCTTGTGGGACTGAGCCCTTGACCTGTGAAATCTACCTCTGGATTGTAGTCCATGTAGCTGCTGTTGGAAGCATTGTTTGTCAGTGTGGGCACTCCCCCACTACACACACACACATTGGGAATTGAAACTCAGGGACCAAAAATATGGCCTCATTCTTAATTGTCACTTTGGGAGTCATTACTGGAAATGCAAGTAGGAATCCATATCTTTAGTCACTTCCAAAATTATTTATGCCAGTTTTTTTTAATGTGATAAATCCCTTTCTGATTAATAGAGTATATTCTGATCTCTGACTTATATAGAAAATAATAAGACCATAATTCAGATGGTTCTGTTATTGTCCAAATGCACAGTGAAGGTAGAAGATGAAAGTGTTTTTGGGGAACAATGATAACACAGTTCTGAGAGGCTAGTTTTGTGTAAAATGTGGGAATGACTCCATTATTTGGGGGCATCTCAAGAGTTTCACTTTGCCAATTGTTTTTTCAATCAGTATTTTCTGAATGGTTAATAATATGTGCTGGGTGCACACACAGTTAAGGATTTACTACTTTAAATGGAAAATGATTTCTCCAGTTCTTTATCTGTCTACTTGCTTCATTTATATTACTTGACAAGTTCTTCCAAGAACTTGAATTTTCCAGACATGGTCTTTTAGCAAATGACAAGTGACATCTCACTCTTAAAATGTTGAAGGGAGTAGAGGTAATTTTTAAGGAGGTAGTGGGGCGTGGTCAATCAGAAGAAAACAGAAGCATTAGGAAGCAAGTCCAAGGGAAATTTCATGATAATTGGACTTAGGGCAATAGCAATGGGATACATTTTTTTAATTTCACTGCAGAGCTGTGGAAAGTTCCCTGGACTTGGAATGCATTCACAGATCCATCACCAGTTCACTGAGGAAGTTTTTTCTTTCTTTAGTTGGCCTTTATTTCCAAAATACAAAATAAGGGTATGGTAGTGTCGTGTGGCTGCCATGACCAGTCACCACGAGCTGAGTGGTAACAACAACATAAATGTTTTCTGTCACAGTTTTTGTAGGTGAAAGGATCAAAATAAGTATCAGTTGGTCAGAATCAGGGTGACAGGGACTGTACTTCCTTGGAAAGCTCTAAGGAAGGGAGAATCAGGGTGACAGGGACTGTACTTCCTTGGAAAGCTCTAAGGAAGGGACACACCCTTGCTTCTCTCAGATCAGTTGGTCACAGGGCACCTCATTCCCACCTCGGCCTCATTGTCTTTCCTCTGTGTGTGTCCTCTCTTTTGTCTGTGTGATGTTCGTCCATATCTGTCTTATAAGAGCACTTTTGATAATATTTAGGACCCATCTGACCATTTAGGTTAACATCCTCACCTCCAGATCCTTAGTTTAATCACACCTGCAAACTCCTTTAGAAAAGTAAGGTAGCATTTATAGGACATGGGTAGTTTGGAATAGAAAGTATTTTCCAGCCTATCACAAAAAGGATTGAATTTAAAGGGACCAGAGCCTTTCAGACTGTTTTCCTTAGAGATTTTCCAATAGCTGCTTTGGAAGTTACAAGAAAAATGTGGGGGTCAGCCCTGTACTGCCTCTGCCTCAGTACCCCATTTGTGATGGTTCATTTTAT
>PVKE010052183.1:0-10418 GCA_004027555.1 Craseonycteris thonglongyai | reverse complement strand
TAATAATTGTTTGCTAACAGGGTTGTCATCATACTCTCCTAATTACGAGGCACTGGCCAATGAAATGCAATGCCAAAGATCACACTGACAGATTGTTTTTTTTTATGTTTTCTTTTATGTTTTTTTAAATGATTTTATTATACGTGTGTTTTTTATTTACTTTGTATTACGTTTTGTATATATGTTTCTTTGTGTGTATCTAATTTATACAATAAATTTATTATTTTAAAATTATTTTTGTTTATTTTTTATTCTTGTTCAATAATAAATATCCTTAGAAATAGCTGGTGTCCACCGCCCTACCAATATTTTAGAATGTGCCCTAGGGTATAAAAAGGTTGGGAACCTCTGCACTAGGGGAAGCCGGGATGGCTCAGTGGGTTAAGAGCTCTTTGCAGCCCCTGGGGACCCAGGATTGAATCCAGGCCCCGGCCCGTGTGGACCCATATGCTGAACTAGGGAGTGCCCCCAGTTCAGTTCTCACCGGGGCGAGACTCCAGCCCAGTTCCTGCCCTGTGCAGCCCCGCACCCACTTGTGGAATGAAACTACGTGGAAAAACTGATGATGTGCGACTATGGAGACTGTTCTGGGCCCTCCCCCTTCTCTCTGTCTCTGTCTCTGTATCTCTCTGTCTCTGTCAAAAACAATAAAAATAAATCTTTAGAAACACTAAAGACCCAAGTAAATGGAGAGATATAGGATGCCTAAAAATGCGATTAATTAGTTAATAAATTAATGGAGCACAAAATCAAGGAAGAATCCAGCTCAAATGCAGTGTGTCAAGGTCCAGCAAGTAGCAGGGTGTGCCTGACGCCCCTCCTTGCCCCCAAAGCCCTGCTTCAGGACCTGGGCTTGGCTCCAGATAGTCCCTTGACCCTCGAGCCTTTTTTTCCTGGGACAGCAGTTTGGGTAGCAGGCTGCAAGTACAGCCTCAAAATTCACCAGACCCTTTCGGACACTCATGAGTAGCCACCACATTCTCCACATTTTTATGCAGATGACATTGCATAGGGTGGAGACTAGAGGCCGGGCAGCTTATCAGGAAGTCACCAAGGGCAGCTCAAGAAAAAATAGCTCCCTAAGGGACAGCACAGGAAACCAGCATACACTCACATCCCTTTGGGTTTGTCCCTTCCCTGTGGCTGTGAGCCTGTCAGGCTGCAGTGCCCCTTTCTCCAGCTATGTCTCCCCCACCAGCCGTTGTTTCCCTCTCCTCCCACCCAAGTTACAGGGGGAGCTTATTCCATTCAGAGAACTCCTGGTGTTTCCTGGCAGCCAGCGATGATTCATTCTTATTCCCTTGAATCTTCTCTATGGCCAAAGCATTGTTTTCCATATCCTTCCCACCCCTCAGAAAAGAACAAAAGGCGCTATTTGGTCCTCTGGCTGGAGCCTGTGCTAGACCATCACATCCCACACATGGCTTGGGCTGTTAGGGGCCGGGGAGGTGTGTGGGGGGGGGGGGGCAGGGGGGGGGGTCTCTAGCTTCCTTAGATTTCACACAGCATTTTGAGATAAACTCGAACAGTAGGATACATTTGCTTTCCGGCTAGAGTGATGGATCAGATGATTCATCTCTTCCCTAAGATTTCCAGTTATAGTGATGAAGTCTGACCTCTACCCCTGATGAAAATCTTTGTGTTTATAAGGAATAACCTAAGTAATTTACCACATTTTCATAGTTGAAATCATGCTTCCCCTCCCATGAGTTTGTAAACTCAGGAAGACACAATTTTCTCTGTTGCAAATCAACTGTGCTTGAAAAGTTGGAATTGTTGAAATAAGTTCTGATAAGGCAGGATTGAATAAGTTCTAACTCAAGAAGTTTATCTTCTCACTTTGACCCCAAACTATGGCTAGATCAATGAGATGTTCAATTGTATTTTATTTTACTTTATGATCCCAAATGAAACAACACTTACTTGAGCAAAGTTGAAGGATGAAAAAGCAACCTAAGCCATTCAGAATTACTTTTGTAGCAGAGGGCAAATAAGAGTCTCAGAATCATAGAATGTTAGGTTTAGACAGACTTTAGCCAGCATCTACCACACCCATTCACAGGAGAAAAACCCAAAGCCCAAAGAGAATCATACTTTGCTAAAGGTCAGAGAGCTAAATAAAACCAGGTTCAAACCAGGTTTGCTATGAAAGACCAAAACCCATTTTCTCACTCATGTCAACTTCTGAAGTGTCCTCTCAGGTCTCTTCTTGTCCCTTCCACTTGTCCTTCATACTGCTACTGCCACAGCCACCTTCTCAGTAGCACACCTCTGATCATGTCTCTCCTGGCTCAGAACTGTTCAGGAGTTCTTGGCTGTTGGCAAGGACATTTCAGTTTTATCTCACATTGTACTCATGTGCTCTTCCTAGACTACGTGGAAAAGTAGCTACTCCCCAAGCAATCACTGTGCTTATTTGTATCTTGTCCCATGATTTTCTCTGCCCAGTAGATTCTCCCTCTTTATCTGCACCAGGCAAGATCCTCCTATCTTTTAGAAAACCAATTCAGATGCCACTTCCTCCACAAATCCTTCATTAACTGTCCTAGTGAAACCCACTTCTCCCCTCATTGTCTCCCTGCTCTGTATACTGTGAACCTCTCCTTCACCAGACATCACACTCCATCTAGTGTAAGACTGTAGTTAACTGTGAACATTTTGCTTCTTCCCACTAGATTATACATTTCTTTAAGGCAAAGACCAGCTCTTATTTATAACCCCAGCAGAACGATTTGCTCAGAGTAAACATAAAAAGAATTGTACTAAATTGGGTTACAGTCATTATCTTTGGAAACCCAAAAGCATTTAAATATGCAATTCTAAAAAGCTGAAATTAAGTATTTTATGTGTCTAGCCTTGATGTTCTTAGGTATACTGAAGGGCATTTCTATGTCATAAGTAAAAATAGGAAGGATCCTTTCTCCTTTGCCATTTCCTTAGATCATGCTCAGCAAAAAGTCCAAATAACATATATATGTACACACACACACACTCTTAATAATTGCCAGTCATGTCTGTCTGTTATTAAAGCATGTTACCCAAGGCTTAATTCGGAAGCAGAAGAACTTGGGTCTACTTCAAATTATACCAAATTTTTATCCATGTGACCTTGGACAAATAAGTGAATTCCCATTCATCTTCCTCATTAGTAAAAGGGGCTATTTATAAAAGGTGGGTTCTCCCATGAACATGGGTGCTACCCATCTAGCAACAAACTTGTAGACCACTTCTGCAAACATATATGCTATGAGTTAAAGCAGTGGTTCTCAAAGCGTAGTCCCCCAACCATAGCGTCTATTAGGAATTTGATAGAAATGCACATTCTCAGGCCCTACCCTAATCTGACTGCATCAGAAACACAGCTTTCTTAGTCTGATGCTTTCTCTCCTCCAAGTGTAAGATGGTGCCGGCCCTGTGGGAAGATACATTGGGATAGTTTCTCTATATCCTACTGGCTTATTGTCCAGGCAGTCTAGAATGATCTTGTGTAGCATTTAAAAAACTATTCAGCTTACCAAAGGCACCATAGGCCAGTAACACCTAGCTTACTTTCCTTACAGAGTTAAGGCTCTGTCTCAAGTTCAATGGATATATGACAATTGTGAAAATACTTTGAAAATGAAAGTAGTCATACAAATGTAAATATTGCTAAAGTTATCAAATCTTTAATAAGGAGTTGTATAAAAGAGGAAAACAGAAGAAGTGGAAGAGACACTAATGACAGATTATATAAACTATTCTCAGCTTCTAGAGAAATCATCGTTTTGACTGTATACAGTCTTATGTAAATGAGACAGATTAGGGTTTACCAAATTCAGAATTGATTGATCTCTAATTTCTTTTCTCCCTCCTCTAACAAACCATCTGTAGAGAATTTCTTTCCAGAGGGATCAATGTATTGGGGCAGCAAATGATCTTGAATCAAAAGCCAGAGTTAGTTCGGTTTCTGCTATAGTAATATGATTATGGGTAAATTCCTTCTTGCCCTCACTTTTCTTACAGTATTTGAGTACAGTATTTGTATGTTTATAAACTATAAAATGTTTACAACATCAAGTGATATAATCATACTGCTGTTAGCAAAGCATAGATAACAAAGTAAAATTACCTTGGTCAACATCTTTTGCTTTCTTAAGAAGAGAGTTTGTAGACAAAAGAGAAAGCCATGTTTATCTGTCGTAATTAAAGGACAAGGGAACAAATCAAGACCTTCATGTCCTTGAATGTCTATTTGAAACAAGGTAGAATTGGTGGGTTTGTGGTTATCAGAGTCTCATATATCTGTTTCTACATTCAGTCTGTTGTAATATATTGTTTAGGTGGAAGCATGTGAAGAAAATCCAGCCTCACATAGACAAGTACCGTATTTTTCGCTCCATAAGACGCAAGTTTCCTGCCTGGACCTGCTCTCCTTCCATGCAGTCCTTGCTTTCTGATCTGGCTGCAGGCTTCCCCCACAGCATCATTAAGGTCCCCAACGTGCACTCTTTTTTGTAGTATTCGCTCCGTAAGACGCACACACTTTTCCCTCCACTTTTTTGGGGGGAAAAAGTGCGTCTTATGGAGCGAAAAATATGGTAGTTGGAAAATGGAGAGGTACTGTATTTTTCTGTGTGTAAGATGATATTTTTGTCTAAAATTGTTAGACCAAAAATGGAGGTTGTCTTATACATGGGAGTAATCTGTGTATTGATTTCTTAATGTTGGGTTAGAAAACTAGGGGTAGTCTTATACATGAGGGCATCTTGTACATGGAAAAATATGGTATTTTTCACCAGCTTCTCAGATATTCATGTGGCTATTGATTTTTTATGACACCAAACTACCAAATGTTAATTTCTTAAAGATCAGTAACAATATGGAATCTGAAACCATATCAATGAACTTCTTGTATGCCGTTACATTAAAATCAATTGATCTATCTTGTGCTTTGAATAGATCTTTTACTTATGCATAGGATAAATTAGTGATTCACTGAGTTACACAGATCTTCACATTTTTGACACATTTTATTATATAATATCAAATATTAATATACAAATTCATTAATATCACCACCAAATTTGTCAGAAACTCATCAAATATAGAGAACTTTTGAAGCATGCTGTGATATGAATCCCAGTTTTCTGTATTTCTAATTTTTACTTGAAAGCTCAAAATTTATCACTGGTAAAAATACTGTTAGTTATTTTTCTTAAAGGGCTATGTTCACCTTATTCTTGGGTAAATGTCTGCCAAATACTAAAGTGTGAAAAACCATAATTTGTTGGCCAGATTTGTTTTTATAGTAAAAATGGTGGTCATAAAATGGGCTCTTGTTCAAGTTGTGCAAGTGTTTTTCTTCAATGAGTATCTTACTTTGATATGCAGAATTACTTTATGTATACTCTGATTTTGTCACACTGAATATTAAAAGGACATGAATTCAAGGATCAAGATTTAATAAAATTAATAATTTACTGCTTGATCAAGGACATTCTTAGGTAAGTGGGCAGTTTTTAAAAATTGCAGGGGAAGCCGGGATGGCTCAGTGGGTTGGGCGCTCACTTTGCAGTGCCAGGGACCAGGGATCGAATCCCGGCCCTGGCCCCGGCCCGTGCGGAACCATATGCTGAACTGGGGGCTCCCCTAGTTCAGTTCTCTCTCTCTCTCTCTCTCTCTCTCTCTCTCTCTCTCTCTCCCTCTCTGTCAAAAATAAATAAATTAATTAATTAATTAAAAAAAAAATTGCAGATGTGTCCTGGTAAAGAATACATTAACAATGATAGTTTGGTGCCAGTACCTTACACACTAAGGTGTCAGCAGTCTTACCCACCATCAGGGAAAAAGACAAATAATGACTTGGTATTAGTCTGAAAATAGTTTGACTTCCTGAGCTGCCTGAAAGGGTCTCAGTGACCCCCAAGAACCTGGAAACCACACTTTGAGAATCATTGATCTAAACCTTCCTGCCTCACAGATTGCACTATAATCGCCTCTAAAACTTCTTATGAGAGAGTTAATCTGAAATATTGGGTTGGCCAAAAACTAATGGCTTTATTTTGTAAGTAAATGAAAGGTGATTTTTTTAAATGAAAATCACAAACTTTATTCAACAATGTATTGTTCATTTTGTTCAATTATCTTTTGCTTTCAGGCAACTTTATGATTCACTCTCAAAAAACTTTCTATTGTTTTCAGCTAAAAACTATTCCAAGCATTATTTGATATCATCCTCAAAGGTAAGAGTTTTACTCTTCAAGGCATTTTGCAAAGAATGAAACAAATGGTAGTCTGAGGGTGCAATGTCTGGTGAACATGATGGGTGTAGTAACAAATCCCATCCAAGCTCCGACAACTTTCAACAAGTGACCAAACTTGTATGTGGCCCAGTGTTATTGTAGAGAAAGATAACACCTTTGTGATTCACCAATTCTGGATGCTTCTGTTTAATGGAATCATTTATTTATTCAATTGATGACCATACACATCTGAATTAATTGTTTGGTTCCTGGGAAGCAGCTCGAAATACACAATACCTTTGAAATCCCACCTTTATTTGGGTGGGAACTCCTTGAATGATAAAATGTTTACCTGTGATGAAGACATAAAATTGTTCTTGGAACAATTTTTTACTGAAAAAGATACAAATTTTCTTGAGTGTGAAATCATGAAGTTGCCGAAAGATGGCAAAAGATAATTAAACAAAATGGACAATACATTGTTGAATAAAAAGTTTGTTTTCCATTAAAAAATTGTCTTTCAGGGATGTCAGGATAGCTCAGCAGTTGAGCACTTGCCTTGCAGTCTTGAGGTTCGGGGTTTGATTCCTGGCCCTGGCCCGTGCAAACCTACATGTTGAACTATGGTACAACTGGTAACCGCTGAGAAGGCAGTGAAGGTTCTTGCCTCCTATGTGGGAGGACCCCAGTTTTGTTCCCACCCTGCACTGCCCCACATCCACCTGTGTGGAATGAAACCATGTAACAACTATGAAGACTGCTCTGGGCCCTCCCCACTTCTGTCTCTCTCTCTCATCTTCTCTCAAACAATTACATACACACATACACACATGCGATTACTTTTGGGTCAACCTAATAGGTCCTAAAGAGATATTTAGAAGAGAACCAGAGAAGCCTAATACTCCATAAGACTTCTTCTGAGAAAAACTTTTATCCTCTTCTGCCATCTAGTGATGGACCTTAAATACTACAGCTGGTTTCACAGCAGGACTTCTATGTAAGGCAAGTAAGGAATGTTTTTACTCGATGTGGCAGTGGCATTACATTCTTTTTTTTTTTAAACAAGTCACTTTTTTTTAAATATGTATTTTTTATTTATTTATTTTTGACAGAGAGAGAGAGAGATACATAGACAGAGACAGAGAGAGAACTGAACTGGGGGAGCTCCCAGTTCAGCATATGGTTCTGCACAGGCCGGGGCCAGGATTCGATCCTTCGTCCCCGGCGCTGCAAAGTGAGTGCTTAACCCACTGAGCCATCCCGGCTTCCCCTGCATTACATTCTTTTAATTCCGTTTTAATTTACACAGGAAAATAAACAAATACTATTCGATGGAAATTACTTAAAATTTTCTTTTTTTTTTTAAGATTTTTATTTATTTGTTTTATTGTTTTTGACAGAGAGAGACAGAGACAGAGACAGAGGGAGAACTGAACTGGGGGAACTCCCCAGTTCAGCATATGGGTCCCCATGGGCTGGGGCCGGGATTCGATCCTCGGTCCCCGGCGCTGCAAAGTGAGCGCTTAACCCACTGAGCCATCCCGGCTTCCCCTTAAGAATTTCTTTAATTTTTTTTTTTTCAATTACTATTGGCATTTATTATTGTAAGTTTCAGGTGTATAGCATAGTGGCTAGATATTTATGTAACTTGTAAAGTGATTCCCCTGATAATCTAATACCCACCTGGTACCATACATAGTTATTACAATATAGTTGACTATGTTCCCTGTGTTGTACTTTATGTTTCCCCCACTAGTTTTATAAGTGTAAATTTGTACTTAATCCTTGCACCTTTTTCACCCAGGCCCCCAACCTCTCTCCTATCAGTTTTATCTCTGTATCTATGGGTTTGCTTCCATTCTTTTGTTTGTTTGTTTATTTTGTTTATAAGTAAAATCATATGGTATTTGTCTTTCTCTGTCTGACTCTTTTCAGCATAATACCCTCTAGGTCCACCCATGTTGTCACAAATGGTAAGATTTTATTCCTTTTTTGTGGCCCAGTAATATTCCATTGTATATATGTACCACTTGTTCTTTACTTGATTGTCTATCAATGGGCACTTGGCGTGTTCCATATCTTAGCTATAGTAAATAGTGCTGCAATGAACATAGGGGTGCATATATCTTTTTGAATAAGTATTTTAAATTTCTTCAGATAAATACCCAGAAGTGGGATTGCTGGGTCATAGAGTAGTTCTATTTTTAATTTTTGAAGAACCTCCATATTGTTTTCTAGGGTGGCTGCACCAATTTGCCATCGGCAGTGGCATGGTTTGGCAGTCATACTTCCTGCACTCACATTCAAGATCCAAGTGTGTTTAATCCGTTAGTGACTAAAAGCCAGGAGAGTAAATTGTCATCATGATAAAGGCTGAGGATAGGGTCTCTGGTGACAATAGCTGGTGCCAATGTAATTCTTAGGGTCCTGCCACCCCTCTTCTCCCAGTGGCCCCAGGGTTTGGCTTGCTGTATCTGTGAAAACCATCTCTACCTTTCCACTGAAGAGCAAACTAAAGTCTGAGTTTTTCTCTTACTTTTCTATCCCCACAGCAGCTTTAAAACGAAATGAGTTCTAAAGATCTTTATGTATAGTAATAAAAGTGAGGGGGGACCAGAAATTAAAGTCAGTCCTCTGTGCCTCATTCTGTTTTCACTGAGATCTCATAGAGAAAGACAAGATCCACACACAAATGTTCTAATAACATTGCAGGAAGCAACACCTGACGGAGGATATCAGATGCTCAGAAAGAGCTCAGATAGAGGAAGGAGATTTTATTAGCCAGTGGAGCACACAGGGCTAATAGCACCTACGCACGCGCTCTCTGTAGTTAGATTCCTTACAGCTTATATACCCTTTTCAGTGTCCATGTAATTGGAGTGTGATTCCTTTGTCTAGGGTCTTATGTGTTCCTCATGACTCAAGATGGGGAGGAGGAGTTTTGGTGGGACTGTAGGGGTTCCTAGACTATTGGTTCTGGCTGTTTACAAATCCTGTTTTTCTTGTGTTGCAAGAGTCTCCAGGTGGCCAGACAGAGATCTATAGGGTGTGGTTAATCTATAACTGTGGGGTCAGTCATTCCTGGAGGCCCTTTCTTCTGTAATCTTTTAAAGTTCCTCCTCTCTCAATAATGGCTCTCTTCACACTTCAGGATATTTGAGAGTATCAAAACCCAAAATTCAACAGAGTAAAGCTGAAGATCTAACTGGCTTTATTAAGTGATTCATGATCAGACAGCATCCCATCTAGCAGCTAGAATGGTGCTCTGTGGGGTTGTGCAAAATGAAAGGATTTGATAGGCAGAAAGAGGGTTGGACTAAAAAGTTAAAAGAGTGGATTATTTCAGGCAAGAATACCTTCCCTCAGGGGAATGGGGTGGGGTGGGGGTGGGGGAAGGTCTTATTGGGCAGATTACCTCACTAATGTTGATCAGGAAATATTGCACTGGTGAGTTTAAAATTCTTCCCCTAGAAGAGGCTGAAACTCGATTAGCCTAGGTATTAAGTTTCAGTTGGGTGACGCAGCTTAGCAAAAATGACTCCATTTTGTCCTGGTGGTTTTGTTTTTTTTTAAAGAAACTTGAAGACCGGAGTTATCATAGGTATCCATGTATCATACAAGCTGGTACCAAAGTGGAGACCTGAGGGGAAACGTGAACAGGGAGAAGAGGCAGAACTGGGAGATAGAGAAGCAGAGCCCTTGGTTCTTACTCTCCTGGATGGATTTCCTGTCTTCCCCTTTGCAAGCTTCCCCATGATGAGGTGAAAACAAAGGCTAAACATGCCTCCAGGGCAGAAGTGAGCTGTTGTCCAAACAATTCAGAGAAGATGGGAAAAGAGAAAAGGGAAGAAATGCCATGGGTTGGGGTAGGAGTGGAGGGAAGCTATCTGCTTTGCCTTCTTTAGGAGGACATTACTGCAAGGTTATTTGTAAGCAAGGAATGTAAGTTGTGTGTAACAACATAAAAGAGATGGAACTTCAGAACTCTGCAAGGCTCAGCTGAGAAAGGAGAGATTAAATAACGAGAGCTGGAAGAGACAACTGAAGTTCTTTGTTACAGGCCTATTTCACTGGACGTGAATTCTTCATCTTTAGAGGACATCAGAGACACAGGGTGGGGTAAGGGTAAGGTGACCAGATTTTAACATTGGTAAAGCGGGACACCATTGACTGGGGGGGGGGGGGGGGGGGGGGGGG
>PVKE010052182.1:0-10407 GCA_004027555.1 Craseonycteris thonglongyai | reverse complement strand
ATCTTCAGTGCATATTTATTTTTATTTTACTTTTGACAGATAGAGAGAGAGACAGAAACAGAGACAGCTAGAGAACCGAACTGTGGGAACTCCCCAGTTCAGCATGTGGGTCCTGCCTGGGCCGGAGCCGGGATTCGATCCTCGGTCCTCGTGGCCTCAAAGCGAGCGCTCAACCCGCTGAGCCGTCCCGGCTTTCCCCAAAAAAAATTTTTAATGTAACCCAGCCCTGTATACAGTTCTTCCATAAATCAAGCAGAACTTTAAAGATGCTGTACAGCCCGTTACCATATGCAGTGCTTTCTGTCGGTCTCTGTTCTATTCTGGTCTGGTTCTTTCCTTCTCCTCCCACTTTTTTTTCCCTAAAAGTGTAAACTTGGCTGAGGCCCAGAACCTTATTTAGAGGTGGAAAGAGCCAGACTCAGATATTCCCAGCCCCCTGGTTCCATCGTCTCCTGTTGTGTTGAAGCCACTCAGGGGCAACATCTTCGAGTCCTGTTTCTTTGTTCCTGTCCCCTCTCTGCACATATCATTCGTTAGATCACAAAAGTCTGGGTCTTCTAACATGAATCTGTCTTCCTCCTTTGTTTGGTTCCCACTGCCATGATCCCTAGGCCCCTGTCTCACTCCAGCCTCCTCACCAGTGCTCTCACACTGCTCCTGCACCTAACTTACCAGCTGTGTGACTGTGGACAGTTATTTCACCTCTCTGTGCCAAAATGGGCGTAATTACCAACACCTACTTCCCGGCATGGTTGTGGAGATGGAACGGGTAACCTGAAGAGCACATACACATGCAGGGTAGAAATGAGCCGTCACCATCGCCTGATCGGGTCTTGTTACTGCTGCCCTCTCACCTTTGATAACTGCTGTCACCTTGCTCCCTTGCTGATGTGGGAAACACCCCTCCCCTCCCCTCCCCTTCTGCCTTCCCTAACCCTTCCCACTCTTCTGGTCCAGCTCAAGTCTTTTTTTTTTTTATATTTTATAGAGTATAGAGTATATTTATAGAGTAATTGTTTTATCTTCAGTGCATATTTATTTCTATTTTACTTTTGACAGATAGAGAGAGAGACAGAGACAGAGACAGTTAGAGAACCGAACTGTGGGAACTCCCCAGTTCAGCATGTGTCCTGCCTGGGCCGGAGCCGGGATTCGATCCTCGGTCCTCGTGGCCTCAAAGCGAGCGCTCAACCCGCTGAGCCGTCCCGGCTTTTCCCCCAGCTCAAGTCTTTAGTGGCCTATTCATGGGCCTTCAGCCTCCAGGCCTTGTTCCCGGGGCACTGCCCAGTCTTCAGCACTTAGTCACATGCTCTCTTGTGATGTTTGATTCTTGATTGACTTTACTTAATTTGTCTTCCCTCCAAATGGTCAGTTTCTTACTTTTTTTTACACATAATGATAGCTTTTGTGAAAAATCATAGTGAAATACACAACAAAATTTACCATCTTAACTAGATTTTTAAATAACAGTTATTTTATTGTTTGAGAGCAGTGGGGAGGGAGACGGAGGAAGAGAAAAACGAGGGAGGGCCCAGAGCAGTCTCCATGGCTGTACATCACTAGTTGTGACATAGTTTCATTCCATGCAGGGGGATGTGGGGCCACATGGGGCGGGAACTGAACCAGGGGCCTCCTGCATGGGAGGTGAGACCTTCGCTGCCATCCTGACAGTTTGCCAGTTGCACCACAGTTCAGCATATGGGTTTACACGGGTTGGGCCCAGGAACTGAACCTTGGACCTCTTGGTTTCAAGGCAAGCGCTTAACCTCCTGAGCTATCCTGACATCCCCATCTTAACTATTTTTAAGTGTGCAGTTCAGTAGTGTTAAGGACATTCACACTGATGTACAACTAATCTCCAGAACTCTTTTCCTATTGCAAAACTGAAACTAAATCAGCAGTGTCCAACCTTTTAGCTTCCCGGGGTCACACTGGAAGAAGAGTTGTCTTGGGTCACATATAAAATATGCTAACAGGGGAAGCCGGGATGGCTCAGTGGGTTGAGCGCTCACTTTGCAGTGCCGGGGACGGAGGATCGAATCCTGGCCCCAGCCCGTGTGGACCCATATGCTGAACTGGGAGCTCCCCCAGTTTAGTTCTCTCTCTCTCTCTCTCTCTCTCTCTCAAAAATAAATAAATAAAAATATATTAAAAAAAAAAAAAACTTTATAAAAAAAAAAATCTCATAATGTTTTAAGACTCTGTGTTGGGTCACATTCAATGCCATCCTGGGCCGCAGATTGGACATGCCTGCCCTAAATGCATTAAGCCACTCCCCATTTTCCCGTCTCCCAACTCCTAACAACCACCGTTCTACATTTTGTCTCTATGAATTTGAATTTGAATATGAATCTAGGCCCATTTTTTAATTGGTTTGTTTGTGTTTTGTTGCTGAGTTATAGAGCTTCTTTATATATTTGGGATATTAATGCTTCATCAGATGTATGGTTTGCACTTACCGTATTTTCTCCCATGCCATAAGTTGCCTTCTCAGTCTGTTGATGTGTCCTTTGATACACAGTTTTTAAACTTCATGTAGTTCAGTTTATTAATGTAGAACCAGTTTGTTTGTTTGTTCATACTTCTTTCTTTCCCCACATAGTGCCCAGCACATATGGGGGGCAAGGGGAGGTTCTCGGGTAGGAGAATACAGCTGCCCTCCTGGCCACGTGGAGCAGGTGGGGCCTGGGAGTGCCTGGCTCCCCAGGAAGCCTAGGGCTTTCTTAGAGTTGCAGAGAAAACTGTATATTTACCTGAGAAATGGAAGCACCACTTCCTTGAGGGTCTGTTGTCCCTGGAACCTAGAATGGGAAGGAGAAGGGGTCAGTGTTCAGGGGTCTTGTCTCCTACAGGACACAGGATTTGGGGGGCTGGAGTTGGCAGCTCCTTCACCGTAGGAGCCAGGAAGAGGCTGGATGAAATTTGGGTGGGCTTTGGGAAAATAGGGGTGCCTCCCTGGGTGCTCACAGACCTCTCTTCTTGGCTCCAGGGGAGGATGAAGAGATGGCTGACCTGATAGAAGACCTGGGTGTCAGGAATGTGAGTAATTCTTGCCGATAGAGGGCTGGGGCCCTCAGACCTAATAGGGCCTGACAGCTTTTTACAATCTCACCTGTGCTGTCTCCTGACTGCTCAGTAGCACCTCAAGGGTGCCCACAGCAGGTAGTCCATGGGGCATGGCTTGCGTGTGCCAAGGCAGTGTCCTGGCTGACCACCCTGTGGGGCGGGGGAGGGAGCTTGCCTCTGAAGCACCTGGGCTTCCTTCAGTGTTGGCTGCGTAGTCAACTGAAGAGTGAAAGAGACAACGCCCCTTGTCGCCCCATGAGGGCATATGCTGTGTAGGCTACAAGGGCAACAGCTGACTCGCATGCTACGAGTGGTAAGCTCCCTCATGGGGAGGAGGATCCACCATGGAGGGGTGCTGAGGGCCCCCACGAGTTACCTCTTCGAATCCTCACAGAAGATGGGGACTGTTTGTCATCCTCATTTCTAGAAGGGCTCACAGAAGATAGGTAGCCTGCCCAGGGTCACAGGGGTTGTTAAATGTGCATGTCTCTGGGCCCAGGCTGCCAGAACCCAACTCCTGGCTTATATGTTAAGTGTGCGGCACTCAAAGAGACACAAAGTAAGTGTTGTGGTATTCTTATTATTGCATTTTCCCTGGGAATCTTTTTTTGGCCAGAGCCTTTGGGTTGCTTCAGCACACTTCACATGTGGCTTTGCAGTTCCCCTGCAGCCTGCTCTTGTTCTTGGCCAGGGGGAACTGACTATGGCCCTCCAAGGGACCCATAGTTCAGCATAGCCGCACTGGGGCACCTTGTCTCAAGGCACCGAGAGGGACCCAGGGTGGCCACACTCCACAGTTGGCTCTTGCAAGTCAGGCTTTTTTGCATGACAATTGCTAAGCCGTACTCCTCTGCCCACTGTTAATGTCAGCAATAAAACGCTGGAGTGCATGTCACAACTGCAGCTGCCAGGGGCAGAGCGGTGCCAGGTGCCAACTAAACCAAGAGCAAGTTGAGCTGTTACCCCCTGTGATGCAACCAAAGCCCCATTGCCAGCCAGTGTCTCCACTAGGAGCCCATTCTGCTGGGCCTCAGCCAATGGCACTGGTGCCCATTCCCTGACACACCTTGTGTGTGCTTCCTTCCCTCTCCCTGGCCTTTAAGCCAGTGAATGCTCCTCAGAGTGAGGGCCTGAAGCCCCCCACCTCGGGATTCCCCTGAGGTGTTTGTATCTCAGGAATCTGTAGATTGACCAGCTCCCCAGGCACTGTGGCACTGACCACAGCATGGTGGTGAGCCCTGTGCTCTGAGGTCTCCTGTACAAGATCCCTGTGCCAGCCCGGTTGTCATGTTCTAGGCTCAGATCTTCTGGTGGGTGACGTTGCTAGCAGGCCTACCTCCCCTTTGAGCACCTAACACAGTGGTGGCGTGTAGTGAGTGCCGAGTCACTTCCTGTTGGATATGCTTGGGCAAGGTGGCCTGTCCCACTGTCCTGTGCTCACAGCTTCTGGAGTGGTAATCTTGTTGAGGAATATGATAACTGATGTGTGCAGGGGTCTGGCACCTACCTGATGGAGCACGGAAAGTGGGTCCTATACCCTGTGTCCCGGGGCCTACCACTTAGTAGGGGATCGATGATCGTTTGACTAATAGGGAGGGCAGAGTAGAGTTCATGTGAAGCAAAGGACTGGTAAAGCTGTTCTTTGCAAAGAGGCTGGGACCTCATCTTCCCTGCTTGGAAGACGGGCTAAGTCAAGATCAACGTGCCCCAATGGGCACTTGTAGCCCTGGGGAGGGAGTTCAGTGTGAAGAGGCAGAGCAGTGAAGCAGCTGAGACAAGCTCAGCAGTGAGGACCTGGGCTGGAACACTGCCTAGCTGTGTGATCTTGGCTGGCTACTTGCCCTTTCTGAGCCTTAGTGTCCTCATCTGTAAGGAGGAGATTAAGTGCTTGGCAGAGGGCCTTTCCTGCTAATGCTGTTTATAACTACTTTTACTGTTACCATTAGTGAGGGTGATTGTGTCTCCTTTTTCACAAACTTTGCTTACCTCTTTATAGAAAAAACACCAGAAGCTCAAGCATCGGAAAGAGGCTGACGATGAGGACCTGGAGATGCCCCCTCAGTACCAAGGTGAGGCTTCCGCTCTTCTCTCTCGGCACTGTTCTCTGCCACCTGCATTAGGCAGGGTCTGTTGCAGGTGGAGTCACAAGGTTGCACGGCCTGGTTGCATTCAGTTGGCACTAGCAAAGATTGGCTGACATGTCACCTAAGACTGGGGATGAGGTAGAGCCTGGGGGTTAGGAGATCTGTGCTCAGAACCCCCTGGCCTTCTGGGGGGCCCCTGAGCCTCATCTCTTCTGTACCCACCCAGGCCTTCTGTGAGGCTTACAGCTGCCTTCTGCTGGGGGCTGTCTGCCTCTCTTGCCTGGTCCTGAATCAGAACGGGTTTGCTGTGCTGAGGGTGGCAGCTGGGAGGATTTGCATTGGGCCTGACCAGGGAGTTCTATACATTTGTCGCTGGCCCCAGGCTGTTCCTCTCTCCAGAGCAGCTGCGAGAGGTGCCCAGGTGGCTGCCCAAAGCCAGGGAGGCCTCTGTTGCTTCACCTCTTCCTCTCCCCCCCCCCACCCCAGGGCAGCCCTGCAGGGCCCCTGCCCCAAACCCTTGCTGCAGAACCCATGTCATGAATCTGGAGGTTCAGGGGCTCTTGGAAGCTCCTGATCCCAGTGCCAGGATTCCATGTCTCCTCAGAGCCCCATGGCATCCTAGGGCAGCTGGAGAGCCTCACGGCTCCTTCTCACTTGGCGCCACAGGGTCCAGCTCGCCTCTTCCGCTCTGGGATGGGCGCTCTGGGATGGGATGGCACAGAGCAGATGATACAGCAGGAGGCCTGGGTTCAGGACTGCTTGCCTGTCTCTTGTCAGCTGTGTGACCTTGACCCTATCATGTTGCCTCTCTGACCTTTTAGCTTCTCACCTATAAAAGGGGTTTATCTGGGTCACTGCAGAGAGTCTTCCTCAATCGACACTGTAGGAATCCATCCGTGGCTGTGTTGAAGTCTAGGTGGAAATGACACTGGCCTTGGAAGCATCCTGATCTCTAAGCTGCAGTTGTCACGTCTGTGCGGTGGAGTAGGAGCTACTGTTCTTTCTCACAGTGTTGGTGTGAAGCCTGAATGAGAGGAAGCCTGTGGTGTCTCATTTTGCAGATGAGGTTAAGAGGCTCCAGAAAATTAAGAGATTTGCCTGCAGTTTGAGCTGGGAGTTGAACCTGGGTCTGTTTGACTTCAGACCCTGTATTATTTCTCCTATTCTTTCCTAGAACAAATGGAACAGATTTAGCTTTGAAGAATGTAGGGTGTTTTGTGTGAGTGGAGACTATATAGTATCTTCCCAAGGGCCTCTGGTGGGTCTCTGTGGATTCAGGTCAGTCTGAGGGGCCCAGCAGTCTGTCAAGTCAGTGGACAGTCCCTCCTCAAGGAAGGACTTTGTCCTGGGTTGGTAGGGGACAGAGCCAGGTCCCTGGCCATGACCCACCTCCCCAGCAGCTCTCCAGACAGAGGGGCCCATTGCCATCTCCTAGGAGCAGGCTGCCCTGGCTTCTCCTGACTCGTGGCCTCTGTGTTCCCCTCTAGCTGGAGGCTCTGGCATCCATCGCCCGGTGGCCAAGAAGCCTACACCTGGGGGCGAATACAAGGCCAAGGTAAGCGTTACAGGTTGGGGCAAGGGGTCTGCTGGCAGGGCGTCTAGGAAAGGAGTCATTTGTGCCCATCACTGTCCTGGAGAGGCACCTTTTAAAGAGCCAGGCTCTGAGGGGCACACTGACGTCTTGTTAGCATCCAAAGTCCAGGCTTAGTTGGGTGGTTTCCACCTATGGAAAGCGGTGTCACCCAGGCAGAGAATGAGGGCAGGGGAGGATGCAGGGCCTGTCCCATCAGGATAGGGGGCGGAGGGGAGCCCCAAACTCCGAGCTGACTCTGTTTCTCTGGATGAGCAGAAAGCAAAGGGGGACGTGAAGAAGACAGGCCGGCTCGACCCCTATGCCTACATCCCCCTCAACAGAACCAAGCTCAACCGCAGGTATGGTGCTGGGCAGGGTGGTGGGGGCTCAACCGCAGGTATGGTGCTGGGTGGGGGGTGGGGGGTGGGGGGGCTGTGCTCTGAAGGGGCCTCATTCTCATTGAACTCTCAAATCAGGTGCTCATGTCTCTTCCGGTTTTGTTCTGTTATTTTACTTTTAACACATACCTTCATGTAGTTGGTACCTACATATTGTTAACTGGAACTGTTCTTTTACTTTTTAAAGTTTTTTTTGTTTTGTTTTTTTAAAATATTTATTTATTTTTGACAGAGAGAGACACACAGACAGACAGACAGACAGAGAGAACTGAACTAGGGGAGCTCCCAGTTCAGCATGTGGGTCCACATGGGCCGGGGCCAGGATTCGATCCTCGGTCCCCGGGGCTGCAAAGTGAGCGCTCAACCCACTGAGCCATCCCGGCTTCCCCTAAAGTTTTTTTTTTTAAGATTTATTTTATTGTTTTGAGACGGAAAGAGGACTGGGGTGCAAAGCAGTCTCCACAGCTGTATGCCATTTGTTTCGACATGGTTTCATTCCACACAGGTGGATGCTGGGTCGTGCAGGGTGGGAACCGAACTGGGGCCCTTTCGCATGGGAAGCGTGCTTCAGTTCAGCATATGGGTGTGCATAGGCCAGGGCCGGGGTTTGATCCCTGGACCTTGTGGTTGCAAGGCAAGCACTCAACCTGTTGAGCTATCCTGGCATTCCCTGAACTGCTGTTTTAAACATGATAGGTCTGCCGAGACCATGTGCTACCCAGCACTCCTCCTCCATTCCTGCTGGTGTGGCAGAGCCATCTTTTGACATTATGGGAAGTAGGGCTACCCGTTCTCAGTGAGATGTGGTTTCTGTTCCTTATCCCTGCAGGAAAAAGGTGAAGCTGCAGGGACAGTTCAAAGGCCTGGTGAAAGCTGCCCAGCGGGGGTCCAAGGTGGGACACAAGCTCCGCAGAAAGGACCAGCGACCCTGAACCCCCAGGGCCCCAGGGCTGCTCTTCGGCCTAGCTTGAGGCTCCTTGTCAGCCCCCAGGCTGCCTTGACTCCACCTCTGGGTGCTTCCATCTGTGGCAGAGCCTGGACTCCTAATGACTTCTGGAACCAGGGCTTGGCTCCCCTGGGCACCCAGGATTTTGGAAGTTCCAAATAGGAATCACCTTTTAGAGATGTCCCTGGGGCCTGGAGCTGGGAATGTGGCCTCAGTGCCAGTGAGGCAGCTGTGCTTTCTGCCCAGAGTGGCCATATGCATCGGAATAGACGGTTTTCCATTTCCTCCAGCTGCTTGTAGCCATGTGCTATATTCAGCCTGGCTGTCATCTGGGTGTGTGAGATTTGCTGTGACCAGACATAGAATAAACATGCACCATCATGCATCATCCCTAGCAACACTGTTTCATCACCTGCCCGTTTCTGGAAACGGAATCATGTCTGGTCATTGGCAACAGCGGCTTGACTCCTTCCTGCGACCCTGGTGCTCAGTCTAGGGCACAGCATGATAGCCCTAGGTCAGGTTTTGGATCTTGCTTGGGGGAAACCCACCTATCTCATGAGGTCTGTCTAACTTCACATGACAGTCTTAGTCAGAAAGTGATGTCTGGGGGACTAGGCAGGGTGGTGAGTGTTGCAGGGCTGCTCTGTAGAACTGCGATTAAGCACCAGGGACTCAGACCAATAAGGGAGGTGCTGCAGAGACCGCACCAGGGCCCGGCTTCTCCCAGCAGTGTTGTTTACTGATTCAACACCGTGTTTACTGAGCCCTCCATGTGCCACGCACAGCCTGGTCACCCACCTGTCTGATCCTCATATTCTCTTCCCAGACAAGTGGGTCAAGTTGTGGTACAAAGAGCTGCGTGATTCCTACTGTCCACCTTTGTTGGTCTGAAACAGAGAAGCGAGTGCACAGATATCCTGTCGTTCCTCAGATCACTTGTCCCATCAGCTCATGGTGCCACTTGTGTGTGTTCTCCCTGCAGGCATCAAGAAGCAAAGAACGCAGGGTTATTCCCCTCCCAACCCCCCCAAAAAACAAAAACAACCGAGGAATTATGCTTTGTAACCTGGCATTTGATGGATAGCTTTTCTCATCTCAGGATCTCCGCATTTGAGATGACACAGTTTAATGCCCTTGGCTCTGATAATGCTCCCAGGAGGCCTTGTACAGTACACTGCCTACTCATCCTCTAAGGCAGGGGTTCCCAACCTTTTTATACCCTAGGGCGCATTCTAAAATATCGGTAAGGCGGCGGTCACCAGCTATTTCTAAGGATATTTATTATTGAACAAGAATAAAAAATAATAAAAATAATTTTAAAATAATAAATTTATTATACAAATTATATACACACAAAGAAACATACAAAACGTAATACAAAGTAAATAAAAAACACGTATAATAAAATCATTTAAAACAAAAAACATAAAAAAAAAATCTGTCAGTGTGATCTTTGGCATTGCATTTCATTGGCCAGTGCCTCGTAATTAGGAGAGTATGATGACAACCCTGTTAACAAACAATTATTAAGATGCTCATAGGTAAGTCGAGATCTATATCGTGATTTTATTAAATTCATGTTTGAAAACAAAGATTCGCATAAATAAGTTGACCCGAAAAACGATTTGATGTTATATGCCACTTTTTTAAAAAATGGGAGCCTTTCTTTGTCGACTATGTTCCCATAAGTCCTCTGATAAGGATTTTAGCAAAATATCGTTCTTAAGGTTCAAAATTTCTAACTCTAGTTCTGCTTTCCCCTGAACAAGGTCTGCAATACATGTGGCTAGTTCTATTACATTTATTTGGCAAGTAAAAGGATTGATACAGAAGGAGACAATTGGCTCGATATTTGTAAACTGCAGAAATCTCTATTCAAACTTTTTGAAGCACTTGCAGGGTCTCAGTAAATAATGACACATTTAATTCATTGTTACCTAGCATTTTCCTCATATATGGGAAGTGCATGAGAGACTTGATATGCAGATGTGATATCAACAAAGTCAATTTTGCTTTAAATGCGTTTACAGAGCTTATCATTTCAGCTACGATATATTTTTGTCTTTTCCCTGCAACTCCAAATTGAAAGAATCTAATTTTTCCATGGTGTCAGCAAGAAAGCCCAAATCCACCAGCCCACAAGAGTCTGTTAGTTCATCCTAATTTTCATTTTTATCATGTATAAATGTTTTTATTTCTTCAATTAAGTTCACAAATCTTGTAAGAACTTTACCTTTACTGAGCCAACGTACTTCAGTATGCAGGATGAGATCGTGTTCTTTATCTTCAGTATCTTCTAACAGGGCCTTGAAAAGTCGGTGTTGCAATGGAGCTGCT
>PVKE010052181.1:0-10420 GCA_004027555.1 Craseonycteris thonglongyai | reverse complement strand
TTATTTTGCTTAATAAGATGGTCTCTAGGTCCATCCATGTTGCCACAAATGACTGTATTTCATCATTTCTTATCGCTGAGTAGTATTCCATTGTGTAAATGTACCACATCTTCTTTATCCAGTCATCTATCGAAGGGCATTTTGGTTGTTTCCATGTTCTGGCCACTGTGAACAGTGCTGCGATGAACATGTGGGTACAGACATCTTTAAAGATTAAGGTTTTCAGGTTTTGGGGGCATTTTATATTTATTTATCACAAATTCTTATTTTCCTCAAGTTGGATGATCTCCTTTATTCTCAATACCTATTGAATTTATCAATTATAGTTGGAGATTTTAATATCCCACCATCAATAATTGATAGAAATAGACAGAAAGGCAGTAAGAATATAGCTGAATACAATCAACCAACTTGATGTAAATGACATTTATACAATGGGATGCTATACATTCTTATAACAGAATTCATTGCAACAAGGAAAATGAAAGAACTATGGCTATACTTGCCAAAACAAATAAATCTTAGAAACAAGGTGAAGGGGAGGAAACACATTTCATAGAAGAACAGCTTCACCATAATACTATTTTCATAAAAAACAAGCACAACTACATAATTCTAGGCCTGTCTGGAAAAAATTCAATATAACAAGAAAAGTGTGCATGACATCGATGTAACTTTGTAGTCAAAGAGAGTGGATTGGAATTCGCATGTCTGAACAATGACTCACTTTACTAGTCAGTGGGGGTGGTAGACACCATTGAGTAATGTAGAATTTTACACTTGGAACACATGTAGTTTTTATCAATAAGTGTCACCCAAAAAAATTAACAATTAATAACTAATAAATAAAATGACTAAGCAAGTAGAGCAATGAATCTGCATCAAATTTTGCATTAAGCTTGACATTCCTCCACAGAAACTATTTGGATGATTCTTAAGGAGAGCTATACCTCAAGGTTCTTTGATGATTGAGAGATGCAATACAACCAGCTATGGGCAACTGGTGATTGGCATCTTCATCATGACAACATGCCTGCCCATGCAGCATGTCTCGTGCAGAGTTTTTTGGCAATACATCAAGTCATCCAGGTGACTCAGTACCCCTAACAGCCCAGATTTGGTGCCCTGTGATTTCTGGCTTTTTCCAAAACTAAAATCAGCCTTGAAAGGAAAGAAATTTCAGACCATCCAATAAGATTCAGGAAAATACAATGAAGCAGCTGATGGTGGTTTCCAACAAAAGATTTTGCAGTGTGTTTGAACAGTGGAAGAGATGCTAGAAGAACTCTCTGAGATCTCAAGGTGCCTACTTTGAAGGGGACTGAGGCATCATTGTCCTATGTACAATATTTCTTGTACCTTCATCAATAAATGCCTCTACTTTTCATATTACATGGCTAAATACTTTCCAGAGAGACCTCATACATTAAGGTAAATATGAAATTGATAAGAAAAAACAAACAAGAAAGAATACAACATAATTCAGAATACTATCTACTAGAAGAAATAAGTACACAGTATATTTAAAGTTTTAAATGTTACATTTCTTAAAATAAATAGTCGACATTTTTCAATTTTATTATTATAATAATTATAATCAAATTTTAAAAATTCCAATCACAAACAAGCTCCTACTAAGAAAGTGAAAATGAAACTCAGAAAAGGATGGAAAGAATGATGGAAGTAAGAACCTCTATAAATCTGTTCTCCCATAAAAGTGGTGAAAACCCTAACAAAAATTACCAAAATAAACTTTTAAGAACTCTAAAGTTTAACCAAAGGCTTGCAAAAATCTCAGGAATGTTTATTCAAATAATATTGCAGAATCTCAATAAGAATAGAGGCCTTTCTGGCATTTTAACTTGACCTACTCCATCTCTTTTTTCCAGCTCAACAGGAGCCTTGAAAACCAACAGCCTCTCAACCACAGCCATTGTGAGAAATAACAGCCTTGCAGAAATTATACTAGGTTTGGGGAGCCTCAAAAAGCCACATTCCCCAGAACATTGACACAGTTTGACCTATTTCACAGCAAACTGAAAAATCCCCAATTTGCAGTATGTTTTTATCCTTTGACCTAACTAGAAACTCACTCCATATATAGGAAAAGGCCTATCTTTGTAGTGCTGGTCAAAAACAAGCAGTGGAAATTATTCACCATCACGCTGCCTGAGACTCTGATGTAGTTAGGGAAAACAAGGTCTGACCAAAATCTTAAAAGGAAGGTTAGGGGAAGCCGGGATGGCTCAGTGGGTTAAGCGCTCACTTTGCAGCGCCAGGGACCGAGGATCGAATCCCGGCCCCGGCCCATGAGGACCCATATGCTGAACTGGGGTGTGCCCCCAGTTCAGTTCTTTCTCTGTCTCTGTATATCTCTCACTCTCTCTCTCTCTGTCAAAAACAATAAAAATTAAATTAAATTAAAAGGAAGGTTTTGGAAATAAGATGTCCATGGGGGCATAAAAACCTCACAGATATTTCTGGGGTAGGCCAACTCATGTGCTGGACTACATACATGCCCAGGAAAGACCTGCTGGTAAACCAAGTCTCTAACCTCTGTCTGACCTTGAGGCCCTTTGCAAGCAGAAAGTAATGGCTAAAGTCAAAGTTAAAAATTCACTAAGTGCTGAAGGTGTGGATCAACATACACATACAGAACTCGTCAGCAAAGAATGAAAGATTTATTGGTCCAAGTTGTTTAAAGGAAATCTCTGATCAATCATTACTTGACCACTAAGCTAAACAAGCAGAGAATTCTGTGGTTGCACATTACAGGGAATATAGACTTTAAAGAATTAGACTAGGAAAGTCAGTAAACAAACATATCAGCAAAAACAATAACAACAAGAACAAAACAAACAAAAACCCCATAGCAATAACAACCCTTGGAGCATGGGAGAGAGAACAAATCTAATTTACAGAGTTACCACATTGCATTATCTAAAATATCCAGTCAACAAAATTGTAAAACATGCAAAAAGACAGGAAATATGACCCATACACAGAAAAAAAGTATCAGTTATCAGAAACTGATCTGAAGGGGTCCAAATGTTGGACTTGCTTGACAAAACCTTTACAGTAGCTATTATAAATATATTCAAAGAAATAAAGTATATCATGTATAGGTAATTAAAGGTTCAAGATAATAAGAAGATAAACCATAGACTAGGAGAAAATATTTGCAAAACATGTATCTGGTAAACTGCTATCTATTCAAAATGTATATTCATGTTAACATTCAACAAGAAAGTGAACAACCCAATTGAAAAATGGACAAGATATTTGAAGAGATACCTCACCAAAGAAGATATACAGATGGTAAAGAAGCATATGAAAAGATGCTCAACATCATATGTCATTAGAAAATTGCAAATCAAAACAATAATGAGATACCACTATGTACCTGTTAGAATGGCCAAAATCCAAAACACTGGCAATACCAAATGCTGACAAATTGTGGAGCAATAGGGACTCTCATTCATTGCTGGTGGGAACACAAAATGGTGCAGTCACTCTAGAAAATGACTTGGGAACACCTTATAGAATCAGACATTTATTTTCCATATGGTCCAGTAATCATGCTCCTTGGTATTTACCCAAATGAGTTGAAAACTTATGTTCACACAATACCTGTACACAGATGATTACAGCAACTTTATTTACAATTGCCAAAACTTAGAAGCAACCAAGATGTCCTTCAAAAGGTAAAGAGGTAAGTAATTAGTGGTATATTTACAATAGAATATTAGTACTAAAAAAAAAAAAAATAGCTATTTACCACAAGAAAGCATAGAAGAATAATTTCTTTTTTTAACAGAGAGAGAGAGAGAGAGAGATACAGAGACAGAGAGAGAACTGAACTGGGGGAGCTCCCAGTTCAGCACATGGTTCCGCACGGGCCGGGGCCGGGATTCGATCCCTGGTCCCTGGTGTTGCAAAGTGAGTGCTTAACCCACTGAGCCATCCCGGCTTCCCCAAGAAGAAAAATCTTAAATGCAAATAGCTAAATGAAAGAAACCAAACTTATAAGACTATATACTATATGATTCCAACTATATGACATTCTGGAAAGGGCATAACAACACATTAAAAGGGCCAGTGGTTGCCAAGTCTATGGGGGGTAGAAAAAGGGAAGAATAGGTAGAGCACAAGGGACTTTCAGGGCAGAAAAGCTATGTATGATACTATAATAGTGGATACATGTCATTATAAATTTTTCGAAAACCAATGAACATACAATGCCAAGAGTGAGCCCTAATATAAACTCTGGGTGTTAAGTGATAATGATGTGTTAATGTTGGTTTGTTGATTCTAATAAACGTACCACTCTAGTGTAGGATGTTGATGGTAGAGAAGGCTATGGGTGGGGAGGGAAAGGAATGTATGACAAAGCTTTATACTTTCTGCTCAAATTTTCTGTGAACCTAAACCTGCTCTAAAAATAAAATAAAATCTATATATAAGACAAACAAAAGAATTAAACAATGACAATAAAGTCTCACAAAATGGCAAATATCAATAAAAAATTAAAAATTATAAATAGAACCAAATACAAATTCTTGAGTTGAAGAGTACAGTAACTAAAATGAAAAATTTAATTGAGGGAGTAAAGAGCAGATTTGAGGTGGCAGAATGCAGAATCAGCTAACTATAAAATATATCAGTTGAGATTATTCAGTCTAAGACAACAGAAAAATAAAGAATAAAGAAGAATTAATAGAGCCTCAGAGCCTCAGAGATATTTGATAACCCATTAAGCACATAAACATACACCTACTAGTAGTCACAGGTAGAAAAAGACGAAAGGGGCAGAAAGAATGCATGAAGAAATAATGGCTGAAATGTCCCAAATCTGATAAAAAAACATTCATCTACAACCCAAGAAACTCAATGAACTGCAAGTAGAATAAACTCAAGGATTCCACACCCAGACACATAAACTGTTGAAAGATGAAAACAAAATCTTGAAAGCAATAAAACAAAAATAATTCACAGTATAGAAGGGATTCTTAACAAGATTAAAGGCTGATTTCTCATCAGAAACCATGGAGACCTCAACATAGTAAAATAATATAATTCAGTGTACTGAATTCTTGATTGTCAATCAAGAATTCTATACCCAGAAAAAATATCCTTCCACAAATGAAAGAGAAATTAAAACATTCCCAAATAAATACAAACTGAAAGAATTCATCACTATCAGACCTGCCCTACAAAAACACTAAAGGGATTTTCTCAAGTTCTTCCTCAATGAAAGAACACCGAAAAGTAACTTGAATATACATGAAGAAATAAGGAGCTTTAATAAAGTAATTACATAAACAAACATAAGAGGTACAAATAAAATTTTGTAACATTTTCTTCTAGCTGATTTATAAGGCAACTTCATAAAGCAATCATTATAAAACTGTGTTGATGGACTTATAATATGTAAAGAAGTAATTTGTTTGACCAGGGGTATCCAACCTTTTGGCTTCCCTGAGCCACAATGGAAGAAGAATTGTCTTGGCCACACATAAAATACACTAACACTAATGGTCGCTGATGAGCTAAAAAAAAAAAAAAAAAAATCACAAAAAAATCTTATAATGTTTTAAGAAAGTTTACGAATTTGGGTTGGATCATATTCAAAGCCATCTGGGCCACATGTAACCCAAGGGCCACAGGTTGGACAAGCTGGTGTTTGACAATAATCACACAAAGAAATAGGAAGAAAATGGAGTTATTCTAAAACAAAGTTTTGTGTTCTATTGAAATTAAGTTGGTACTAATTCAAACTAGATTGTTTTCCATTAAAATATAAATTTTAATCCCAGAGCAATCATTAAGAAAATAACTCAGAAAATATAGTAAAATAAATAACAATGGAAGAAACTAGTAGAATTGATTTGCAATAAAAACATAACCCAACTATACAAAATGCACTTTAGACTTTAAGACACAAAAAGGTTAAAAGTAAACAGGTAGGAAACAATACCATGCAAACAGGACTCAAAAGGGAGCTAGAGTGATTATACCAATAACAAATAAAATATACTTTAATATAAAAATTGTTAACAGAAACAAATAAAAAAATTATAATGGTAAATGGTCAATCTATCAGTAAAAACATAATAATACATACACATGCACCTTACAACAAAAATCCAACTACATGAAGCAAAACTGACAGAATGGAAAGCACAAACAGTTCAAGAGTAAGTTAAAGACTTTATACTCCATTTTCAATAATAGAACAACTGAGCATAAGATCAACATGGCTATAGAATACTTGAACACTATAAGCCAACTCGACCTAACAGACGTCTCTAGAACACTCCACCCAACAACAGCAGAATATACATTGTTCCCAGGTGCATGTGTAACATGCCTAGGCTAGAGCATATGGTAGGTCATAAAATGAGCTTAAATATACTTAGAAGGATTGAAATCATGCAAAGTAATACATTATTTTATCAAAATAGGATTTTAAAAAATCTATAAAAATTGGTGAATTCACAAATATATTGAAATAAACAACACACTCTTAAAAAACCAAATGGTTAGAGAAGAAATAAAAGAAATTAGAAAATATTTTATGATGAATGAAAAAAAAACACAACATATAAAAATGTATGGGATATAATTAAAATGAAGGTAAAGTTGTTATTTTGTTATTTTAAATTATTATTATATATTGAAAAAACATTAATATTTATGAAATATTAATTTTGGGGTTGTTCCTAGTTTTTACTTTGTCATTAAATTTCCTATCACCCATTCATCACAGTAATCAGGCCATTGTGGATTCAAAACTTTGTTCTTATTAAATCATTTAATCATCACAACAGCCCTAAGTTCTAAACACTATTATTATTTCTATCTTACTGGCAAGGAAGTTTAAAAGCACAGAGAAGTTAGGTAATTTTCCCAAGCTCACAGAACTTATATAACTGGGAGACAGGAAATTAAATTTATAAACACTGGCATCCAGAGGTAGGATGAATTCAGAAATAGCACTCAGGTGTTGGTTGAGTTTCAAAATAAGTATTTAAAATTCAGGGTATATACCAGGCATTGGCAAATCTCAGCCACGGTCTGTTTTGTTTGTTTTGTTTTGTTTTGTTTTGTTTATGTTTATGTTTATGTTTATGTTTATGTTTATGTTTATGTTTATGTTTATGGGGTGGGTTGTTTATTTATGGCCCATGAGGTATAAATTTTTACATAGTCCAAAAACCAAAGAAGACTATTTTATGACACGTGAAAATTATATAAAATTATTGTCAGATCTGTGCATTTTTCAGAATAGAAGCAAAGATGAATATCCTCACTTGTCATACCATTTAGCAGTTCAGTGGTTTAGCAGAGATAAAGTTGTACTGCTATTTTCTGAGCTCAAGGCTAAGAGTGAAATTTTTCTGAATGAGAAGAACCATTTTAAACTATGATTAACCAACACTGAATGGCTTTTGAAATTAGTTTTGCTGAAGACTAAATAATGTTTCTACCCTTAAGAGATTTTCTTCAGATTTCTATCTCTGGAAGTGACAGCATAGATGGTATTGGACTAACACCTCAACTGAACGTATGACAGTTATGAAGCCTGAACAACATATTAAAGAATTCTTTGAAGGCATATGGAGTAGCCAATGTTTCAGGGGCTTTGTGATCCTTGAGAAAAGGGAAAAGGGAGAGATGAACTCTACGATCACCTTGGCTTTTGTTACTGAGCACATTTCCCAATGTACAGAGCTGAGGAGTGACCGAGACCAAGCAAAAAGTGTAGTCTTGCTGGGCTGACAAGGTGAAGGTCCAAATCTGAGCAGCCAACGAGGCTAAAATATCAGGATAGTCTTGGAGAGCAGGAAACCAGAGCAGAGAAACTCAAACACGTCAACCAATTCCCCTTTTTGTACTCAGCTGATACTTGGGTTGTATGTACATAGCAGTACAGTACAAAACAAACAAACAAAACCTGAAAACAGCAGCTGGAAGCCTAACAAGCTTAAGCACAGAGGTAACCAGCCTCCTGGTACCCAGGAGACAAGCAGTTGGGAGTTCAAGGCCCCAGCCAAGTGAAAGGGGTTGGAATTTCTGTGTACACAGCGAACCACACCCAAGGTTTAAGTACTACATTCCAGGATTAAAGGAAAAAAACTTGGGCCCTAATAGCCATTTAGATAATTAAAATGATTTGCTGCACTCATATTTCCGGGGCGGTGGGGAGCAAACAACACAATACAAAAACTAACCCTCTTTGGTCTACTTTTTAGTCCATGATCCATTTTGATATGGTCTATTACCCGTTGTATGCAGGTGTTTCACATCCAGCTTTCCGAAGGGGGGGGTGGGGTGAAAAAAATTATGATTTGCAGAGCTTGTCTATTTCCATTGTGCACAAACTCCCACCATGGCCAATTCCAAACTACCTCTGTGACATCACTGAACACACATCCGGGACAAGATTTACACAGATGACTTTCACCAGATGGTGTGAGCTGCTGTGAGCTAGTGTGAGCTAGTGTGAGCTGGTGTGAGTTGGCTTCAGCACTCCTGGAACCGAGCGGCCTCAGTTCACATCTTCAAATACCACAGAAAGGAAAGACTGACTCTATAAACCCAAATACATATTATAACGTAGTATTTGTTTTAATCTTTGAAAATGTTGAATTTACTTGAATAATGATCTCTTTTCAGGGCTTTTCTTTTCTATAAGGTAAGACTTACAAGATAATTTTACCCTTGAACACAATTCTTCTTTAGACTACAGCATGAGTCTCATTCGAAGTCAAACAAAAGCAATGTCTTGGACACCAATAATTTTTCCATTGATTTGTCTTAAACAGATGTTGATTAAACATAGTGTGATTCAACAAATATTTACGAAGTGTGTGCACTCTATTTAAGGCACTCTGCAATGTAATGAAGGGTTTCCCATGTCTTCAATTCTTTTTATCAAAACAAATACTCAACAGTCTAAAAGAAAACTTTTTGTAAGGAAATATTATTCCTCAAAATTGCAGAGAAGAGGGAGGAAATACCCAAAGCAAAGAACAGAGATGTAACAGCAGATACCTTGAGCTTGAAAGATTAGAAAATGAAATTACCATAATTCCATGTTTCCATTTATTGTCCTGTCAGCTTAAAGTCATCCTCACAATGATCCATGACAGAAAGAGGGTACATTTCCATTCTTACTTAATGAATTTGGAATCTAAGTACCTTACTTGTGGCTCTCCTCCCCCGTCAAGAAGAGTTGACTAAATTTTTTTGAACTGTTCACATATGTCTAAATCACCTGTTTTCTATAATAGCACTTAGGAAAAGCATTCTTCTTCCTTCTAAAACCCTTACCTTGTATTGGTGGGTATATGAGGGCTCATCATAAAAGTTTTTTTCAACTTTTCTATAAATGTTAAAATGTTCATAATAGCCCCATCTTATACATACATGTGGCAGACCTGGAGGAAACGTTGGGTTTGAAATCTTTACGTGAGACAGAGTAGCTCTCTGGCTAGAAGAAGAAGATGGAAAGGCCTAGAAGACATCTGAAAACGTGTAACAGTCATAGTACTAATCCACACAAAACATAATTCTCAATGGCAATTTCTTCTTGAACTTGACAAAATTAATACTAAATGTCTGTGGAAGAATGAACAGACAAAAGAGTTAAGAAATAAAAAAAATTTTATTCAACTGCATACTAAAACAAAATAGAAAGGTAATGAGAAAGAATTAACCCTGGTTCAAATGTAATGTACTCCATTTCTAGAATTATGGTATATGTGATGTATTTTTTTGAAACCTCCTGGAAATACTGGATTAAGTGTAATCAATATCCTCTCAATGATCTAGTTGAAATGTGATAAAAGTAGGGAAGTCTCCAGAGGCCCAAATTTCAAACCTCTACTAAGAACAATTTGTAGACTACTCCCCGTATGAAATAGCACAGCACATTTGACCACTATAGAGTATGAGAACAGGAACACGAAAAAGAGAAATTATAAAGGCAAAGAATTTCATTAAGAATATTCTAGGGATAGGGGAAGCCGGGATGGCTCAGTGGGTTAAGCGCTCACTTTGCAGCGCCGGGGACCGGGGATCGAATCCCGGTCCCGGCCTGTGCGGAACCATGTGCTGAACTGGGAGCTCCCCCAGTTCAGTTCTCTCTCTGCCTCTGTCTCTGTATATCTCTCTCTCTGTCAAAAGATAAAAATAAATAAATAAAAACATTTAAAAAGAATATTCTAGGGGAAGCCGGGATGGCTCAGTGGGTTGAGCGCTCACTTTGCAGCTCCGTGGACCGAGGATCGAACCCCAGCCCGTGCGGACCAATATGCTAAACTGGGGAGTTCCCCCAGTTCAGTTCTCTCTCTCTGTCTCTGTATCTCTCTCTCTCTCTCTCTCTCTCTCTCTCTCTCTCTCTCTCTCTCTCTCT
>PVKE010052180.1:0-10420 GCA_004027555.1 Craseonycteris thonglongyai | reverse complement strand
AGAATTCTGTGTATATATTGTACTTATTAAATAGGTAATGCCTGTTTACCAAGTTGCATTTTAATGTCATTTTTGATCACTAACCTACATACACCACTTAGTAAACAGACCGACTCTCTAGACTGTTGGCAAGGCTGATTCTCAAGTTGCTTGAATTTCTCTTTGAAACCAGATTAGAAATCTTTGCTTTCCATGTTTGTCCTTATTATTTCAATTATTAGAAGTCAGTGAACAATAGTAAGCAAATTAAATTGATGCCAGGTTGTATTGCAAATTTTTGTTTGAATTATTGATGGAAAGATTTATACTTTTACAAAAGGCAGATTTTCACATAACTTATGTGAAAACTTCTCATTGAACTTGATGATCTAGTGACAGATGTTCCATGCAACTATGAAATTTGGCCAAATTATCTGGTTTTAATAATTAAGATCTAATATGTTCAATAAAAAGGTATTGAAATGGCATTAATTTCATGAAGTAAATGTGTATGGTGGGCATTTCAAATCACAATGTGTTGTTTTCTCTAACAGTTCTGGTATACTTAAATTATGCCACATATCTTAATGAGTCCACTGTTGAAAAGACCCTAAAATCAGGATCCTTGCAATAAAGGTAAAAATTAGTAGAATAGAGGAAGCTTTCTTGACGTCCTTTGCCATCTGCTATAGTAGCCTGTGGATTTGTTTGCAAGAGAAGGGAAGATCTACAGGAAGAGGGTGAATTTGGGAAGAAGTTGTGGTTCTTAACTGGTTAGTTTGACCCACAGTTATGAGATTGGAAAGACTAGTCCAAAAAACTTAACATCCAAGTCTGTCTTCTTAAAGTCTGCTTCAGTCAGTGAGTGTAGAGGGAGTACACACTTCTCAGGACTACAGCCTGGGGAAAGATGCCTCTGTTGAACCACTGCTAATGCCATCTTCATGATTGTCCTTGAGATAAGTGTGACCAGACTTAATGTCTCTGCCTTTATATGGAGGCACTATTCCTAAGTTACGTTTAAGGGCCTGGGTTCTCACTTTTTTAAAGAAGCATACATTTAAGACAGACTATTTCTGAGGAATTTTTAGCCTTTTTAAAACTTTGATTGCCCCAAGGTCTTGCTTTTTTGCCCTTCAGACTATTTGCCCTAACTGTACTTCAGAAAAAGGGATAGGGTGCTATATTAGAGGAATCCCTACCACTTAACCTAGTGCAAAAATAGTTCTACTGAAAGTTTAGAATCCACTGAAATAGCTTGATGACAGTCAACTTCTAGTAACATTAACTTGGGAAATACATTAAACACTAGAATGGCTTGCCACATCATCCATTTTACTAAGTAGTTCTGTCTAACTAAAGGCCCACAGGCAGGGAGGAGTGTGTGTGTGTGTGTGTGTGTGTGTGTGTGTGTGTGACATTTTAACTAAAGGCCCACAGGCAGGGAGGAGTGTGTGTGTGTGTGTGTGTGTGACATTGCTTGTCCCAAGAAATAGCAGGTTCTTGATGAACTCTGACTAGGGAAGACATCCCAGATGCCTACCACCCCTACCTTCCTTGCTGTAAGTGATGGATGTCCAGTCTTTTGGATTCCCTGGGCCACACATAAATACACTAACACAATACCTAATGAGCTAAAAAAACCAAAAAATCTCATAATAATTTTAAAATGTTTATGAATTTGAGTTGGATTGCTTTCAAAGCCACCCTGGACAGCGGCTGGACAAGCTTGCCTTAAGTCTTAAGCTGTGTTTCTGTCACCAGATAGGAGAAACACTGTCAGTTCTTCCATCTGAGCCTCCACAGATCCCATTCTCCCCCAAATCCAGGCCCCTAGGAGTCCATGCCAAAGGAGAGCGCTGCCTTGGGCTCTGAACTAGCTTCTTCCTGGGTGCTGGGTGTTGTTTTTACGGTAATTTGGGGCAGTGGTGGATATTTAAGCTCAAGGACCAGCCTCTCCCTTCCTGTGCCTGTGACAGCTATCTAACTTGCTCCATCTCACAATGGAAAACAAAGACACCCTGAGTGGTACTGGACGCTTGTTCTCAGTGTTAAGAAACGTAGCTACACCTATGGACCTGCTTTGTCCTGTGAGGTGCTATCATGTGTTTTAGGAGTTTACCCAATGCTTTATTGACTTCAAAAGCAAGGTAGTATTTAGGAGCCGGTCTGGTCAGAAATCAAACACAATGGACTGTGCTGCTTTTGTATTCTAAGGGTGTTTGTTTTCCTTCTGGAATGTTAAGAAACACAAGTTGCAAAAGTAAACATCAAGGCAGGGGCAGGGAGGAAATACGAATGAACTGCCTTGCATGGAGCTCAGACCCTACGAGGGTTTCCTACCCTACGAGGTAGGAAACAAGCATAGTCACTCCCAGCGTCTCCCCAACAGTCAAAAGTTCTGATACCTCAGGGAGTGATTATGGTCGTATTTATGTTCTGTTTCTTTGCAATAAAATTGTTTAAACAAACAGAAACACGGATAATCTAGTAAAGATGTGTGTTGTATGTGCAATTTATTAGACTCTAAGTGGGAGACTTGGGGCCTCTCTTCCTCTTTCTGACTGTATTTTGACTCAACTCTTCTTAACTGTAATCAGAAAAGAACAGAGATAAAAGCAGTCCTTTTGTTCCCTCTTTAACTCAGTAAAGGTTTGGTGGGGAACTCACAGTTTGTTGATAGATGAGACCGTGATTTTCTTGACAGTCCGTGCAATGGGTAGGCCTCCCTTAAGCTTTTGCATTTCCAATGGGTACACCTTTTCACGCTGCCTGGTGGTTAGTGTCACAGAGACTTCCTTTCCCTCTTCATCTCCTTCTGAGGCAACCAGAGAACACCCAGAGTGGCCCAAAAGTGCTCTGGATGTGGACTTGGAGGACTCTAACCCACCCACCACTGACTCTGAAAGCTCAGACATGTCACTTCACCTCTTTGAGCTTCAGTTTTCTTATATGTAAAACTGTGAAGGTAACACCTACCTTGCAGAGCCGTTCTGAGGACTAAACAGGTGAATGCATGGGGATGAACATTGTAAACTGCAAAGCTCTGAGATATGGACATATGAGGACTGTCCAGAAAAAAAATCCAACCATAAATGACTCTGTTTTTCATAGTATATGGCTGGATACTTTCTGGACAGCCCTCGTATATGCTAAAACTTTAAAGGGGTCATTTCTGTTTAAAAAATACTATTAAAAATGTTGAAGAATGCATATGTATATCTGTAGTGTGAAAATTGCTGCTTTATTAGAATCACCTTTACATCCAAGTGAAAAAATACTGTTATGTATACATACAGATTTCCCCTGAGGAGTGATGTACTTTCATATTTTACTTTATATTCTCCTGTTTCTAAATATATATTTTTTCCAGTGAGTATGAACTGAATTTTTGCTATAGTTAACTGAAAATTTTTATTCTCAGAGTCATATCACGTGCCTGGCGCTACAGGAATGATAGTAAACAGAAGGGGTGTGTATGTGTGTGTGTGGAAATAGTATGTATATGTATACACTCATTATCAGAAAAGATCCTGTTGTTCAATTGACTCGTTCAGATTGTTCATTGTCTCTTGAAAGAGATTGACTTTGGAAAGGGGAGAGGTGAAGGGTGCTGGCAAAAAGGAGCAACATTCATTTGGGCAGCACTCCTGAGAAGACCGTTGGCCCCACCCTACTTTTAGACCGCGACCTGGAGCACATTTGCCTGTGAATTCCATTTCCGAAGGTGGAACGGTGGGTGCAGCCCCTGTAGTGTGAGGACAACGGCACCAGAAGAATGGAAGTGCCTTGTGCACCTGCCGCTCATTTTCAACCCAACCCATCCTCTTGTGCAGAGGCCCCGAGCCGCCAACAGGGGGAGTGTGTAGCCGGCTGGAGCTTTGACGTTAGTACTTGTGTGACATCCTCAGGTGGATTCTGTCCTGAGAGCCTGGTTCTATTGTGAACTGACTGTGGGTGATTCCTCCCATTGTGGGAGTGAGGAAGACAAGGGAGAAAAATCGCTATAGCAGTTGGAATTGTACTGTGAGGGTGGGCTGATACATTTTGCCTTGGTGGCAATATTTTCTGTTACATTAGACGTATCTGGACATAACCGGTTCTGTGTAGTCACATGGAATCTCCCCTCCATCACTCTCGACCTGGCACACACAGATGCTTACGTTTTCCACCCAGTGCACATCGAAATGGAAGAATGTTCAGACATTCGGTTCAAACAGCATGCTGTTATTGAATTCTTAACAGTGGAAAAAGTGCCTCCGTTTTTTTTGCAACTTGAAAAAGAAGGCGAGGACATCTTAAAGAAGATTATTAAGGGTGATGAAAATTGGGTCCATCATTATGACCCCGAGAACAAAAGACAGTCCATGGAATATCCCATGAGGATCACCTAATCTGAAAAAATTCAAAATTCAGGTCTCAGCTGGACAGGTGATGTTGACTACGGTGTTTTTGAATTCTGAACGTGTTGTTCTTGCAGACTTTTTTTTTAATTTTTTATTTAAGGAACAATAAACTCTGAACATTATATTGACATTCTTAGAACATTAAAAAAGAAGAATCAAATGGATTGGAATAAGACATGAACTATTTCTTCAACACCACACGGCCAGGCCTCATAATACAAGCACAGCAACAAAAGATGCGGCTCATCGCCTGGACTTCGCGGTGCTGCCTTGTCCACTGGAGAGCTCAGCCTGGCTCCTCAGGATTTCCACCTGTTCCCCAAACTAACGGCCTCCTCCGTGCTGGAGTGATGAAGTCTGCAGGAAGGAAACAGTTTCGAAAACAAAACACCGATATATTTTTTTAAGGACAGATTTAAAAAACTAGTGCAGCACTGGCAGAAGTGTATTGAAGTGTGTGGTGATTTGGTAGAAAAATAAGCATGCAGCTTTGAAAATAAATGATGCCGGTATATATTTTTTTAATTTTATTAAGATATCGTTTCTCATTTTTCTGTTTAAGTGGAGGCAAAATTTATCAGCCTGCTCTCCGAAGACCATCAGAATGGAGGTGTTTACATGAATTGCATCCTAACCCACCTGGGTGAGGAGATCTAAATGGTGCTGTGTTTCTAGTCACCCTTCATTAAGTAGGACAGTGGTGCTAAGGTAGGAAGACGGACAGGCTAGCAGGTGCCTAAGCACAGTTCACCACCTGCCACGTGGTTGGCTCTCATTCTCTTAAGCGCCATCATCAATATGTTTAGTTTCTGCAGCGTTTTCAGAGCAATGGAGATAACTGAAGCACGGCTCCTAAGTAAAATTGTCTGTTTTGATACAACTCAGGATCTGCTTGCTGCCACTCAGATTTGGACACTACGCTAAAACAAGATGCACATGTAAAATGATTTTTCCGAGCTTTTCTTGATTTTCTGCCTGCTTTTGGATTGAGTATTTTGTTTGATTTAATTATATCTCCATTATGGGCTTGTGAGTGATGCCTCTTTATAAAATGTTTTAGTGGTAGCTAGGGTTTACAACATATCTTAAAACTATGAAATGCTTGATGAGGCATCATTGTAAAGGGGACATGCTAATCTGTGATGGGCCCAAGTTTATTACATGTGCTGCTGAATTGAGCACCTTTCGTAGATTTTCTTCTGCCTGCTTTGAGTTGGGTGAAGAGAAGCAAAGATCAATAGAACCACAGATCTCAGACATGAAAGAGCACTTTGAGCGAGAAAGTCACGGTGACATTGGACTTGAGACATATCTACCCTCTCTGAGCCTCAGTTTTTATATCTGCAAAAACAACTGGACCATGTTTGTTGTGAGGATGAAGGTGTTTATTATATAAAGCAGGGGTCCATGGCCCGGCCTGTTAGGAACTGGGTTGCACAGCAGGTGAGTGGCAGGTGAGTGAGCAAAGCTTCACCTGTATTTACAGCTACTCCCTATCACTGGCATTACTGCCTGAACTCTGCCTCCTGGCAGATCAGAGGCGGTATAGATTTTCATATGAGCATGAACCCTATGGTGAGCTGGGTATACAAGGGATCTAGGTTGTGTGCTCCTTATGAGAATCTAATTCCTGATGATCTGAGGTGGAGCTGAGGCGGTGATGCTAGCACTGGAGAGCAGCTGCAAATACAAATTAACATTAGCAGAGAGGTTTGTCTGCACAGAGACCATAACAAAGCAAGTGCCTGCAGATTCATCAACACCCTATCAGTGAGTGGCAAGTGACAAGCTACATCTCGTGGCAGGCTTTATAGTGGCAAGTGAGTTGCATAATTATTTCATCACATATTACAATGTAATAATAATAGAAATAAAGTGCACAATAAATGTAGTCACTTGAATCATTCCAAAACCTTCTGCCCCACCCCACCCCCACCCCCACATGTCCATGGAAAAATTGTCATCCACGAAACTGGTCATTGGTGCCAAAATGTTTGGGAACCGCTGATGTAAAGCATATTGCATGGGACCTGCTAGAATGAGTAAGCCTGTGATATGTTGTTATTACTATGAAATACATGATCAGGTGCACATTTCTTGTAACATACCCATAGAAATTTATACACTTCTGGTTTTTCAAACTTCACTTCAATTTTTAATGTCTGATTATTCAGCCTTGTAGAGAGGAAATATGAGCTACATTAGTTACTTTGTGTAAATCACTTATAATAGGCACATATTAAGTATTAAATGTGTTTATTAAATGAATAAATATGAATGAATGAACAAATAAATGCTAGTTTGGATATAGTTCAGTGAATCTTCTTCAGATAAAAAAAATCCTTGATATAATTTTCCATCTCTTCTCCAAACAATCTTGTGTTTATAGTAATACCCTCTGTACTGCAATTTATTCAAAGAATATTTACTGTGCAATGTTTGGCACTGAGAAAACCGGCAACAAACATTTTTAATAAAGATTAAAATATTAGCCCAGAGCAAGTAACTTTAGGTTAAAGGTGACTTCAACATAATTTGAGAAATTATTTCAAAACATTTTGCCTTCAAGAGAGGAATTTGGGGAAAGCTGGGATGGCTCAGCGGTGAAGCCCTGGGGACTGAGGATCGAATCCCGGCCTCGGCCCAGACGGACCCATATGTTGAACTGGGCAGTGCCCCCAGTTCAGTCCTTGCCGGGACCTATGTGGGAGGCTCCCAGCCCAGTTCCTGCCCTGCGCAGCCCTGTGCCCACCTGTGGAGTGAAACTATATGGAAAACTAATGCTGTCAACTATGGAGACTGCTCTGGGCCCTCCCACTTCTCTCTGTCTCTCTCTGTCTCTGTTTCTCTCTGTCAAAAATTTATAAAATAAATCTTTAAAAAATGTTAAAAAAAAAAAAAGAGAGAGGAATTTGTTTCTTCTCGATTTAGTTGGCAAACAAATCATCCCCCTATGCCAAGTGTGCTTCCTTGAGTTGCCTTCGGTTCCTAGCGGGTGTACCAGAAATTGTAAGCTCTAAATGCTCAGTGTTTTCCCACAGTTTAAATGGCACATGCTTGGGAGTGGAAATTGAGGACAAATGAAAACAGAAAGTAAATAAGGTAACAAGATAATAACAAGGGGGCTGGGGCCTAGGCCGCAGGGACCTACAGAGCAGTGAGAGATTCTACCTGGTCATCAGGTTGACCAGTGAAAGGAAGACTCTCTGCCTGGGCCTGGTGAGCAAATCCAGGCTTCTGACAATCTGTCTCAGAGCACGCTTTCACATCCTAGTTATCCCAGGGACCACGATGGGAAATGATGAGCATTCAGGTAATTCCAGAAAGTAAATGAGTCAAATGGGTGCCTCTTGAAAGAATTGATGGCGGTTAGCAAGCGTTGTGTCTTAAAGACATGGCACAGAGTGGAGTAAGATAGAACAAGGCATTTGGAGAAGACATCTACTATCATGCAGAGCAAACTGCGGCCAGTTCAATGGACTCATTACACAGGGCACACGGACTACTCTGAGAGACTCATGTGAGGTCAGGGTTCTACTGGTATTGATGGTGGCCTTGAACAGGTAAATATTAATACAATCATTAAATACAACAACACCAGCCACACAGATGCCCCCCTAATGGTGGACGAGGAGCAATTTCACACTTGCCTGTCTTTTTCGGTGACTTACTAGGGCCCAGGCAATTTCTCATCTCCAGTGGTGCTAATCCATTGCTATATTAATGAAAATCGCAGGTGCTTACTATAAATCAGGTACTGTTTGAGATGACTTATATGATCTCATCTGATTCTTGCAAAAATCCTATTTTAGAGGTGAACAAGCTAAGTGAGGTTAAGCAACATGCTGGAGCTCACCCAGCTACTCTGTGGCGGAGTCCAAATTCATACACAGGCCACCTGACTTTAGAGTTTACGTTCTGAGCCAGGACACCAAACGCCGAGTCACCAGGATCCTAACACGGTCCAGGCACAAGGAGAATGCACAATCACCACTTACGGAATAAATGAAATGACTTATAAATTGTTCTCTTAATTGCTTGAAGCAGTGGCAAAACCAGATTACACAGCACTGAAGAAAAACTTAACAGAGGCATGTAAACAATATCACAATGGCTCTTGGTGCTGTTCACATTTTCCCTGAGTAGTTCCGACAAATTTGTGCAGCCCAAGATACAATTTACTCTGCAGGGCACCGAAAAAGAATATGCCATGCCTGGATTATTATAATATACAAAACTGGCATGCTTTGCTTGCAAGTGTGCCAGACTCTTGCAGAAAACTTCTTGCCCTTTGCCAGTTATTAGCTAGCAGGATGTGGGCGTAGACACTGGCTTCAGCAAAGACAAAGAACTGTGTTGCTCTTTGATATTTGGCCACATTTTCCCCGAAAGGAGTGAGAAGTTTGTCGTCGAATTTTAATATTTAGTAGAAAACAGCATTGTCTTGGGGCTGCTTCAAGTTATATTTTTAAATATATCTCTACTTTTAAATATATTTCTATATTTAAAAAAATTTTGATTCCTGGTTAAAAAGTGCCCTTGGCAGATATTTGGCTTAAAAAAATATCTAATGCCATACAAAAGATTTTTGCATGAATTACTTTATTAATTACTTTGGTTGAATGATTTACCAAGAGCCAATGAAAATCTCTTTGAACTTCAACATTCCAACATTCACAGGGTGAGAAGGGAGTACAGTTTATTATTTGAAATTCCATTATATATTGTAAAAAAAAAAAAAAAAAGATATTGCTCAGATAGACCCAAGATTTCAAGGTCAAGTACAATTGCTGACATTTCTTATTCTAATCCAATGAATTGATGTAGATCAAATGTCTGTTGTGACAGATGCATAGAAGACATGAAGAAATAATCAAGTGAGGATCTATACAATCGTACAGGTACAATGAATTACTGTCTGGTACATATTCATTAAAAAGTAAAATTGAAAAAATTTAAACAACCTCAACTGACATGAATATAGACTTTTATGGTATATGTTCCCTTGAATATTATTAATCTTGACCATTCTTATTATTTTATCCTCAGCAGAGTGTACTTTTCTCTAAATGAAAACTGATTTTAAATGATTTAATGAGCACCTTGGTATAACAACAACATCTAACAGCATTAGTAACATTTAGGTTTAAAACTGCAAGTAAATTTAAAAGTTGAAAGGCATAAAACCAAATAATTTTGTTCATGTCAACTCATTCTATGCTCACCTAAAAATTTGTAAGTTGAACTATTATTTTTACGCTGTCACATTTTGCTTAAGATGTTAAGTTTCAGTGTTTGTTTCAAATTTTTGTTTTTAGTTTTGTCAAAATATTTTTTTTTCGCAATTAAGAAAGGTTCCTAATTCATTTGATGCCACACAGGGCTCATTTCACTTTTTTACACCACTTACCATTCTTTCTCTGAATGGTTCTGGGAAATCTTGACCCGGGTTTGCTGCCTGGAATGTGTTACAGGCCTTTCACGTGTGTCATTCACTGCCAGGCTTCTGCCTTGGTGCTGAGAAACTGTTCATGTGTGTGTTATGCCATGCAAATACGACAACCACCTCCCGGAAGAAGGCTGGGTTTTAATTATATGCTGAGAGACCTTACATTCATGTGTGGTGATGAGTTTGTACTGTTCAAGCAATTTGGTCGGCCTGAAAAAATGAGATGAGAGAAATTTTGTAACCATCCCAAAATTCAACAGTGTAGGAACTTGAAGGTGAAATGGTTAGAGTGTAGACTGTAGAATCAGACCCCCTGGGTTTGATCACATTGATTAAACTTCTGGACCTTTTTGTGCCTCCTTTCCTCATATGCAAAACGGGGGTGAGAGTAGGTGCCTGCCCTGTATAGTGATGAGAAGCAAATGAGATAAAGAGCTCAGAGCACATTATGTACTCTGCCCCACAGGGTGAGCGCTGAATGCCTACTAGCCTAACAGTAGAGCTCAGAACACGGACATTGAATGTGGCTCTTCCAGGCTTCAGAGGAGTGCACAGTCATGAGCACTAGGCAAAAGCCCGTAGTCAT
>PVKE010052179.1:0-10425 GCA_004027555.1 Craseonycteris thonglongyai | reverse complement strand
AATAAAGAAGAGGTCAATAGTTTAGTGGTTACCTGAGGGTAAAGGGGGAGGGAGAGAGGGAGGGGAGGTGGGAGAGGGCACCAGCATTATGGACACACTCAATGGTTTGGTGGTTACCAGGATGGGGGGGGGAGTGGGGGGGACAGTTGTGGGGGGAGGTGGGAGTGGGCACTCGATATGGGGTGATGGAAGGGGAACTGATACTGAGTGATGGGCACATAATACGATGCATGAATGATGTGATGTGGACTTGTACATCAGTAAGCTGTCTAATTGTTACCAACCAATGTAACCTCATCAAATTTAACAATAAATTAAAAAAAAAAAAAGAAACACTGAGAGAGGAGTGCTTTAGTCTCAACCAGTATTTGTGTATTTCTGTTTTTCTTTTAGTTTTGTCAGTTTTTCCTTCATGTATTTTGAAACTCTTTATGTATGAGTATGAGTAATTGACATTTGTAAAACACTCCTCCCAGCAACAGAATACACAGTTATTTTTCAAGTACACATGGAACATTCCCCAAGGTCGACCATATACTTCTACATATGGGTCTACACAGACTCTTCCAGAAAATAGGAAAGACGGAAAGCATTTTCACCTCTTTCTTTAGGCAAGCCTTATACTCATAAGTACCAAACCCTACAGGGACACACATTCCCTGGTACGTCCCTTTCAGACTCCAGTAACCCAAGAGCAGTCTTCCAAGAATGAGCTGCCAGGTGTGAGCTCCTGGAAGTGGCAGCAAACCAAAGCCAGGCGACACGCAAAACTGGAACCCAGGTGGGTCTGGGCAGAGTGCCAACTGCATTCCTCACCCCTATTTACTGAGCATCTACTTTGAACCAGGTGTCCTGCTAGGCTCCTTACAACCCTCAAAGATTTCTATTATTATTCCCATATTCTTGTTTAACCCTGACAACAACTCTATGAGTTAGCTCCTACTAATTCCATTTTAAAGATTAGAACACTATGGCTCAGAGAGGTTAAGTAACTTCCCCAAGGCCACACAGCTACTAAGAGGCAGGGGTAAGATTCCAATCAGAGTCTATCTGGTCTCGGCCAGGTTTGTTGCTGTTTTTCTCCCTTCCTCTTGTTGAGCACATTCCCCCTCATTAGGTACTGGGGTCCTTCCTTCCTGCTGCCCATGCATATGGCCATAATTCCACTAGCAGGTTTGTCTGTTTTGGTCATGGTCCCGGTCCACACTCTGGGCTCCTACCTGAACTTACCTTCCTGGGTCTCAATGCTCTGTTCTCTGCTGGTTGTCCAGTTGGAAAAGACTTCATGGGTTGAACTCTAGCCAGGAACTACTTGTTGGGAATGCGAAGATAGACCTGCATCATAACCCAGATGAATGAATTTCTATCTAGTCTCAAGAATCCAAACTGGAACCTCAGGGTAATGGGAATATATAGGGATTCTGACATGTCCGTAGACCCCAGACAGCGAAGTGGGAGAGAGCTTTTACGGATCACCCACGAGCTCTCTCTGTAACAGTGGCATCTCTTACCCAGTTCCTCCAAGCATCTCCTTGTCTCACTCAGACCTCTGTAGACACAGCCAGAAGGAAGGTCTCCCACATTCTCCATTTGAGTCCCCTACCTCCTCTCTGGATGACAAACCCCGAGCAAAAAATAAGAGTGGGTCAAATTAGCAAGCAGTTTTCATCACGTCTTCCATGTGCACAGCAGTCACCTAAGAGGTATGGCCCCAAAAGCATTGGTTGTTCGATACCTCTTGGAAACCTCCGGAGCTTCCCAAGTGAAATCTGAACACAGCAGTGTTCACAGGGAGCAAGTCACGTGCACGGTCCAGATGGTCTCAGCAACGCCTTACTCTCTCAAGGCTACGTTCTTGTAACGGCTCCTCGTGCAGGAAGAGTGGGCAGAGAGCACATTCCAAGGCCAGGCGATGGGGTGAGCTTCCCATTGTGCAGGTCCAGCGAGCTGGTCAACTGGCAGTCATGTCCTCTGTGATCCAATCAGGCTTGTGCTAGAGCAGCTGGCATGCTCCTGCTTTGCAAAATGACGCACTATGGTCCCTAGCGGATCCCCTTCCCTCCCACCTCATCTGCAGCTCCCAATGCGATGTGAGCAGAGTCGTGGACAAGGCCTGTCCTTCTCTAACCTCAGCTCTGCCTCCAGCTCTCTAACTGGAGCTTCTGCCTCCCGCTGGGCATCCACTGCAGTGGAACTGCCCACAGCGAGGCTAGCCCAGCGCAGCCAAGTGGGTCCCTTCTCCACCACACATGCGTGGGGAAGCATCTCAGACCCGCCAACATTCTCCAACGTGCCCTTGTGCACGCAGCGGTCCACGTGCCCCTGACATACAGGCCACCCTCCCCCACTAGAGACCACAGCCAACATAGGAGTTCCCTCGCAGATGCCTCTTTCTCAAGGCGCAGCTCTGCAGTCTGCCTCGCCAACGGTTGGTTCCCACACTTGAGCGCTTCCTGGGTGAAATCTGGGCCCCAAACTCAGAGGGCAAAAAAGAGACGGAAAGGCAGACCCCTGCAGCATGGTGGTCTTCATAAGCAAGGGAATTTGCCGAGAGGCTTGTCTTGGGTGCCGCCAAGATGGGGAAACCTTCGAACCTGCCTGCCAGAATCTTAACAGTTTATACAGAGGCTTTAACAGGTTTCTGTGACATGTATCATCCAGATGGTCTCATGACATCCTACACTCTCAAGGCTGTGTCCTTGAACATGGCTCCAGCTGTGGGACCAGTAGGTGGAATATACATCAAGGACAGGGAACCGGGTGAGGAGCCTCGGATTGTCACCTCCAGGGTCAACTAATGGTCACGTTCTCTCGATGGCCAACAGTAGCATCAGGAACTATGGAAGTAATATAACTATAAAGAGGAGGTCAAGAGGGAGGTTCTAACCCGATGTTACTAATGTTCATATACACGAGGGCCATCCAGAAAAAATCCAGTCATAAATGCCTCTATATTTCATAGTACCTGGCTGGACACTTTCCAGACAGGTCGAACACAGAGTGTCAGTCCTGCCACACTGTGCTGGAGAGAAGACTAACAGGGTGGGAGAAAGCCTCTAAAAGCCTGCCTGAAGACTGGCTACAAAATGGCAGTGAGAACAAATGGCATCTTGTGAAACTGAAAAAGTTGTAATAAAATAGTCTGAGGATATGTCAACAAATAACAAAAATAACTAGCGGCCCACTGAGCGTCTCCTGCATGTCGTAGGCTCTTTTATTATTCATATTATAGATCCGTTTTTATTTACGTATTGTCTTTATCCTCACATATCCCTATAAAACGAGTGTCTTGTAATTCGCACTTTACAGAGGAGGAAAGCAAGGCTCAGAGAGGTTGAGTAACTCCCAAAGTCACACAGCATATATACAGTTGCACTCAGAAGTTGGACCTGGTTCTGTCAGGCTCTCAAACCACACCTTACTTAATTTTTATTATAAAATGATGTTGAGGATGAATAGCACAGGGGTTAAGTACCCAGCCACTGAAGTCAAACTGTCCTGAAACTCCCCCTATGGCACTTACTGGCTATGTAACTGTGTTCATTTCCTAGAACTGCTGTGAGGAAGGACCACCAACTGGGTGGCTCAAGCCTCACAGATTCATCATCTCACAGCTCTGAAGTTCCAAAATCAAGATGTGACAGCCGAGTTGGTTCCATCTAGGGGCTGTCAGAGAGAAATCTGTTCCATGTGCCTTGCCTAGTTTCTAGTGATTTCCTGGAAGTCTTTGGCCTCACTTGGCTTATTGCAGCATCACTCTGATCTCTGCCATCTTTACATGGAGTGCTCCCTGCAGGCAGCTCTGGGGTCAAGTCTCCCCTTTTTTATGAGAAAACCAGTCATATTGGATTAACACCCACCTTAATGACCTCATCTTAACTACTTATATCGGCAGCAACCCTATTCCCAAATAAAGTCACATCCTGAGATACAAGGTGCTCGGACTTCATCATATGAATTTTAAGAGGGACTCATTTTCTCTCTGTGCTTACTCATGTGTCACAGTGACTATTGCAGGGTTAGGAGGATTAAAAGAGTTCACATATTCTAAGTGTCTAGAACAAGGGCCAAATACAACCTGCCACCAGCTTTTATATAGCCATCCAAGAATGGTCTCTAGCTAAAGAGTTGAAAGAAATTCCAAAGAGAATATTTCATGACACACGAAAAATGAAATTGGAATATCAACGTCCATAAATAAAGTTTTATTGGAATCTGGCCACACCCATTCATTTACATACTGTCCACAGTTATTTTACAACCACAGGAAGAGAGTTGAGTAGTTGAAGTTCCTACACAGGCCATATGGGCACAGAGCCTAAAATATCTAGTATCTGGCTGTTTACAGAAAGCCTTTGCCAACTCCTAACCTAGAAAGTTATCCAGGATGTAATAAGCGCTGCATTAATATTCCTTATCATTATGTATTTTTTTCATGTTCTTTCACCGTGGTAGGCGTCGTCTGCCCCTGAGATCCTTTTGGTAGCAAAGAGACATATCAACCCAGGCGACAGAGGATGCCCCCCAAACTCACAGCTGGCTTTGTGTGCTTGGGGGGTGGGGGGCAATCCTTCCAGAATCTCCTGAATTGGCTGGTTTCCTCTGCCATGTTCATAAGCTGCTCGCCTGGCTGGATCAAGTCCAGGCCAGTAAGCTTGCTTCCCTCTTGCTTGTCTCAGCAATTTCGTCACTCCATCCCACCCTACATACACACACACACACACACACACACACACACACACACACACACACACACACACACACACACTGCACAGATTCTCAGCAGCTCCACTGGGGTCCAAAAGTGAGCACTTCTATATCTCAAATTATTTCATTTCCATCTGAGAAAGTCAAGGGCTTTTTTCCTCCCTGGCAGTCATGCCAGCCAGTGGCATCCCCAGCACAAGAATCCTCTTTCCTGTCAGAAGCTCCCGCCTCCTTCCCACATTTTGTGGGAAAGGTGCATCTTTGCAGAAGAAGTATGTGCATGTCCCCTCCCCAACCCCAGTTTTTACTGGGCATGAGAAGGAGTGAAGTCTCGTTTTAGCTAGATGGCTCATTGGGGGTGCTCAGGAAGAAGGCAGCAGAGCACGTGGACGAGACAGCAAATGCAGGGGCAGTGGGAGGATGGGGGGAGCTGGAATACAGTCTGTGCTGAGTCAGCACAGTTCAGGTGGGGAGAAGAAACCCATTTCCTTGCAATGATCTGAAGAGTGGGGAGTTTCATTTGCCCAAGAGTGAGCACAATTGTTTGGGCTCAGCGTGTTCATGGATTTGTCTTTAATGGCTTTTGGGGTCCTCTCAGTTTCTTTTTCTTAAAAAAAAATTGTAGGCTTTAGAAATAAAACCAAGTGATAGGCATATTAAAGTCTGGAACCCTTAATGAAAGGTTTGTATTCAGTCATTCCCATCCAGCCTCAGACCTTTTTTATCCAGACAATCCAGTTGCCAGTTGAGGAGAAATGAGTTCTAAAAATAAGCCAGTTGCATGCTTGGTCCCTGTGAGGTCAGACCGCTGTCCCCACGGAGGACACAGCTGTTGTTGTTGTCATGATGCCAGGCAGGCTGCCCTCAGCCTGGGATAGGGACACTTCCCTGCTGGAAACCAGAGGGGAGAAAGCTCTCTCTGAAGAGGACCCCAGGACAGTTCCCAAGTGACCCCATGTCCTAGAAAAGTCCCTGTCTCTGCAAGCCTCTCTGTCCCCTGGGCCTGATCACCCATCCTCTAGCTTCCTCATCTCACTCAATGGCAACTCCAGCTTCAACTGCTGAGGCCAGAAACTTTGGTGTGATCTCTGACACCTCTCCTCTCAAAACTCACATCCCATCTGTCAACAAATCCTGCCAGTTCTATTCAGGACCAGGTACATCATTTGTGGGACCCAGTGCAAAATGAAAAGGGGGCTCCCTGTCCAAAGGTCATTGAGAATTTCAAAATGGCGGCAGCAGAGCATGAAAACAACATGGGGCTTTGTGTGACATCACAAGTTACATGCCCATGGTTCTACCTGCAAAGACATCGGAAATCTGACCACCGGTCACCATGTCCTAACCCCCTGACCTGAGTCCTCCCTTTGTCCCTTCGTCACTTTGCAGCATACCAGCCAGAGTAAGGGGATCCCATCCCTCGTCTGCTCAGAAACCGTCTCTGGCTCTTTATTTTCCCCCGAGTCAAAGCTAAAGTTCTTACAATGGCCCACAAGTCTGTTCACATCCCCTGAGACCTGGCAGGCTCATCTCTGACTGCCCTTTGCTCATGCTACTCCAGCCACACAGCGTTTCTGACTGTCCACAAGCAAGCCAGGCTTGTAGGCATGTTCCTTCCCTGTGGCATTTACCGTGCTCTTCCCCTCCCCTGGGATCTCTTTCCTTGAAGTGTGCACACTTTATACACTCTCTCACACCTCGCAAGTCTTATCCATTCAATAAGTATGTCCAGCACCAACGATGTGCTAGACACTGTCCTAGGCATAGACAGCTGCACTCCACATTTCTCTGATCATTACTGAGATGGACCATCTTTTCATAAACTTACTGGCTATTTTATAGCTATTTTTCTAAATATTTGGGGTTTTATTATTTTTTTTATTTTCAACAGACCAACTTATTTTTAAAACAGCTTCACTTCAATTATCTTTTGTATATAAAATTGCCTACATTTAAAATGTACAACTTGATGCTTTGACACATATGTACACATTGTGAATATATATATACATATTGTGTATATATACCTCACAATCAAGCTAATTAACATATCCATTACCTCTACGTAGTTATCAGTGTGTGTGAGTTGAGAAGACTTAAGATTTATCCTCTTTATAATTTCAAGTATACAATACAGTATTGTTAGCTATTGTCACCAGGCTATGACATTCAACCTCTGGAACTTATTCATTTGACATAAATTAAACTTTGTACCCTTTGACCAACATCTCCCCATTTCCCCCACCCCTCAAACCCTCACTCCTGGTCCCCACCATTGCACACTCTACTCTGAGTTTGACTATTTTAGATTCTACATATAAGTGAGATCATGCTCTATTTCCCTATGGAAATGACCTATTTGCTTTACGTCACAAACAATACGTAGTACTGACTCTGTGCCAGGCATGACTCTAACAACTTTGTGAAAGAAGTGCTTGATTATCTCAATTTTACAAATGAGGAAACTGATTAAGTGGCTCACTCAAGGTCACAGACCTTGTAGGAACTCTTTATATATAATGGCTATTTTCCATTTGTGTGTTATATATTCTGCTTTCTGCATCATAGGAGAAAGACTCGCCATGTGACTTCCAACTTTCCTGTGTCACGCTTTCTATCCTCTGAGTCTCAGGTACTAACTAACGAGCAAGACCATTTTATTTAACTTGGTGTCTTCTGTATCTATTACTATGTAACAAATTCTTCTTCTACCCCTCCCTCCCAAAAAGTAACAGCTTAAATCACATACATTTATTATCATGAATAAAATAAAATGCATTGGATTACAAAAGAAACCAATTATATTGAATGTAGCTATAGAAATATTAAACTCATAATACATCAACATATATGTAGTATACATTCTTCTTTATTAGCTCATTAAGATCAAAATCTAGCATCGGGTCTAACAACTGGTATAATTTCAAAGAAGTGATGAGCCTAAAAGATACTTGAAGATTCTGTAACAATTATAATGAGATATGAAAAGAGCTATAATTTCCAATGGTGAAAAAGTCACAGGAATTGTGAATTCTACTGAGATTTGTTGCCTACATTCATAATCAAAGAGATGCTAAAATTCAGTGAGAGGTCAGTTAAAAAGAATTTTTCTATCCAAGTTAACTAATCCTTTATATTCTATCCACAGACCTACAGGGATTGAGGTAGTCATCCCTGTCTAGGAATTCCTAGAGTACATGATGAATATTCCAACCTGCCTAGCACTGTGGCCACAGATAGAAATGCAAGAGTACACTGAGTGACCAATAACATAGGTGGCAATTGATCATGGATGGAGAGTTTTCAAACTAACCTTCTGGTTTGTAAATAAAGATTGAGTGTGTAGAGGTATGGGTGTGTGCGTATATGCATGCATGTGTGTATGTGTGTGCACTTGGAAATATGTGCACCTGTGTGTTTTCCTATTATAAGATAGGCCTATATTTACAGACATGGAAAGATGGCATGATAAATTATAAAATGGAAAAAGCAACTTACAGAACAAAATGTAACAATCATAGCTAATATTCTCTGAGTACTTGCAATCGGCCAGAAACCGAAGTAAGCACTTCACATATATCATCTCATGAAATCCGTCCACCAACACTGTGCCACGGCTATTTTTATTGTCACATTTCATACATGAGTAAAATGAATCATGGAGAGATGAAGGAGCTTGCCTGAGGTCCCAGAGCTGCTGAATGAGTAATGAAGCTGACGTTCAGATCCAGAACTCAAGTTTAGATTCTTCTCTATAAAATTACAGAATCCAGTTTTATAGTTCACTCTTTAAAACCCTATATGTACAAGGGCTGACAGGTAAAAATCCAGCCATTGTTACTATATCGAGAACGGTCACACGCTGGATACTTTCTGGACAGCCCTAGAACGTACATGCACGTGGATACATGCATGTATCTAGTACATGCATGTACTAGAGAAAGATGGGGAATTAGAAGAGCCAAACTCCTGTCTGCCTTTGCCTCTGGTAACAGTGATTAGGAAAAGGGCCTAGATGGGAGAGACCTGCCCCTTCTTAAAAACAAAGAAGAAAATATAAATCTAAAAAGGCTGCAGGCATTTCAAAACAAATGAACCAGAGTTATGCATCAACCTGTGTACATCTCACAGGTGATGCTGAGCAAAAGAGAGCATGCACAGCATAAAAATGGATGATGTGAAAACATGCAAAACAAAATGAAGTATTATTTAGGTATACAAACGAAGAGAGCAAAAATATGACAAAATGCATGTTGTTAATAAATAACAAACTTGAGGAAGTGGTGAGAGATCAGGAAAAGGAACACATGAAGCATCAATCATATTACGTTTTATTTCTTAAGCAGTGCAGTAGGCACCAGCTGTCCCTTATATTACTATATACATTATTATGTTTGAACTAATTCATAATATTTCAAGAAAGAGGAATCACTAATGAGAAATGCTAGCATGCAATCAACCCATCATCTTTAGCTTCGATATTGTTTGAATTTTCACAATGTTTTTGAAATTTGAAAAAGAAAAAGGAATTAATAAGAGGACACGATAGTGGTTAAGCACGGGAAAGAAGGAGGGAGTAGTTTGGGGGAGGGAGCAGAGAGGGCTTCTGGGTACCAGACCTGCTCTATTTCATTTGCCACAGGGATGGTTTCCCACGTGTTTGGCTTTGTGATATTTCATCAAGCAGTACAAGTCCTGTAATTTTCACTTTTCTGAATGTGTGTTACACGAGGGCTGTCCAGAAAGTATCCAGTCAGTCACTGTTCTCGTTATCTGAACAATGGTTGGAGTTTTGTTTGTTTGGAAAGCCCTCATATATCACAATAAAAATGTATGAAAATGTGCTTTATGCATAAAAAAGGAGGAGAGACATTCCAGGCACTTTTTAAAAACTTTCCAGCTGGCACCACACCATCGCCTGTGACACTCAACAGGTGATACTCTTCTCCATGGGCTGGAGGTGCCAGGCACAGCATTGTGGAGGCTGTAGTTCAAGACCTTTTAAATGGGATCTGGGATCAACCAAGCCCCCCGCATCATCAGTGGGGTGGCTTTTTGTCAAGTGGCTGCCTGCACCACAAGAGCCGAGAAAGACACTGCCATAGGGCCAGGCTCTTAAGCTGGGGAGCCTGAGGCACTAGGGAGAAAAATGAAGTTCAAAGCGCTACTTATGATCACATCCATTTTGGGTGTTTTGGTTTTGCGGGACTTGGGGGGGGTGTTGTTTTAGAAGCCACAGCAAGTTCTGCTTCCTGTTTCCTTCAGTGATGCATCCACCAGCCTCTTCCCAGGAATGGAGCAGATTTCTAAAGACCCCAGGACACTGCTCTTATGAGCAGAGAAAGGAGATACCTGATTCGGAGAGGGAAGAACTGTGATCTGACTTAGCGTCCTATCGCTGCTATAACAAATGGTCATCAACTCGGTGGCTTAAGCAACAGAAATGTATTATCTTGCAGTTCTGGTGGCCAGAAGTCCAAGATTCTCACAAAGCTAAAATCAAGGTGTCAGCAAGGCTCGCTGTGCCCTCCTGAGGGGTCTAGCGAAGAATGCATTTTCTAGCTTTTAGAGGCTACCAGAAATGACTGTAATTTATCATTTCTCATCGCTGAGTAGTATTCCATTGTGTAAATGTACCACATCTTCTTTATCCAGTCGTGAAAGTAACAAAGACACAGAGACCTATGGACACACTCAATAGCTTGGTGATTGCCGGAG
>PVKE010052178.1:0-10421 GCA_004027555.1 Craseonycteris thonglongyai | reverse complement strand
GGGAGGGCCCAGAGCAGTCTCCATAGTTGTACATCATTCGTTGTGACATAGTTTCATTCCACACAGGTGGATGAGGGGCTGTGTGGGGCTGGAACCAAACTAGGAGACCTCCCACTTGGGAGGCGAAAACCTTCACCATCTAGCCATCCTGGCAGTTACCAGTTGCACCAGAATTCAGCATGTAAGGTTTGCATGGGCTGGGACTAACAAATAAAACCCTGACCTTGCTATTATGAAGCAAATGCCCAACTATCCTGGCATCCCTTTTTCTTTTCTTCTTCTACTTTATTTTATTTTATTTATTTTATTGTTTAAGAGAAGGTGTGAGAGAGAGAGAGTGAGAGAGAGAAAATTGCATTTTAACAACTGATTCCAATGTAGGAGTTCCAGGGTTCACATGTCTTCAAATGCTGACTTTGCCACTTCATTGGTTATATAATTTAAGACAAATGACTAGGTGTCTTTAAGCCTCAATTCCATCTGTAAAATAGGCCTAAGAGTACCTGTCTTATAGGATTACTATGGCAATTTGTGATATTATATAAAAAGCACATAGAAGGCATTTCCAAAGGGATTACCTTCACTGATCTGTGCTTGTAATTTATATCAATACACAATTTACTGTGTGGCAGTTAAAAGTGGTAACATCTATATTTAAGTTAAATGTAAAATTATCATACAAAACTCTTTAAGACAAGCCAGTAGGATTCTCAATAAACATTTAAGCATTCCTTTGTGAAGTAAAGAAATTTATAGATTATTGTGAAATAATCATGCTCTCTCTCTTTCAATAAAGCAGTGATTTTTTTTGTAGTATGCCAGAACTTTAATAATAAATGACACACTTATGCACTTGTTAGGTGTTAAATGTAGAGCTGGAATGGGGGAACCTAATGTATGTATCAATTCAGCCACAGTTCATTCCCCTTCTAATTCTAGTTATATTCTTACACTAAAACATACCTTATCTCGTAGTCTCATCCTCTATCCTTCTCCTTAGCAATTGGCAATTGGCCCTTCCTCCTTTCTTGGCTGCCTAACATTGTATAGCCCTATGATAGGTACGTAGAATGATGTACCCAAAGATTCTGATTGACAACAAACCCTGTAGGAATTTAGATGAGAAAGAGATTACTGTGATTTGGAGGGGTTAGAAGGTATTTTTTGGAAGTGGTGGGAATTGAGTTGGTTCCTGAGGCATCATGATAAACTGAGGTTGGCTGGGAAAGGTCCTGTTTAACTAGAGGTGAACGAGAGCCAGAGGTTAGAAAAGAGTGCTATCCAAATAGTTTTCAAATCTGTTCAGTAAAACTGGTGTTATTTACAGATGCTTCAGACATTATGAATGGAATTTTATGTTAAAATGTATTTTAATAATTATAACTATGATGGAAAGTATACACTCAAATTTTGTTATTGCCCCATTATAATATAGTAATCACTTGATATCAGTTTATTAATTTTAGTCAGCCCTGGAATAAAATTTCCACCACCATTTTGTCAGTATTCAGAAAGCAATATGAGATTGCTAAGATAGTTAATATAAAATTTATGCCCTTTTCAGCTTATCAGACCACAGTTGTCATTTGATCTGAAGTTTTTGTCAATTATCTCATTAATATACTTAGAACTTTAATTTGTTTTATAAATTTTTTTTTAAAAGAGTCATATGTAAAAAAAGCAAAATAAAATTTTGCTGCTAAAAAATGTTGAAAGCTGTAGTCCAATGTCATCTAGTCTTTCTACTTAGTCTTTAAAAAATAGGGTCAGGTTTATGAATTATGTTAAGTGCTTATTTGCAAGGAACTTTTGAGCAGTGATAGTTGGAAAGATTTGATAGTTTGCATGGCATTGAAGGGGAAGAAAATAGAGCCATAGAGACTGTTGAAAACTAACTGACTGACCTATCTGGGCGGGAAGTTGATGGTTGAAAGCGTTACCATTTCTGAGACCCATTTATTTGGCCATGGCCTCCTTAGGGTAAGAAGGTAATCTAGAGAAGACCAAGACAAGACTGACTGATGTCATCTTAGGTTTCTCTACTGATTGCTTGATGCCATTGGCACCATGGAAGGAGTCAATCCACATCTCAAATTCAGCTCTAACGAGGACATGTCGATAAAGTTTACATAGGTCATGCTTTTCTTCATGTCACACACTTTCAGCCTCTTGTATCCATTATCATAGCAACCTATACCCATAATCAACAGTGCTATTAGGAAAACAAGCAAAGGATGCCTGCAAATTCAACCATAGCCAACATTTTAGGGCATGATTTACATTTACTGTGATGCTCATTTCTTCTGGTGCGTTCCTGAAGTCCTAGAAAAATATTCAGATACATTCAAGCACTCCTATTTTCTGTTGTTTAAACCATTGCTTATATTCGTTTTCATTTTATGTTACAGAAGAAAATGAATAACAAAATGTCTAAATTGTATGCATTTTACAATATGGATAAAGGAATGAAAATTCCTAAGACATGTAAAAGCACTTCCCTAAGAGATAAAGAGAAATACAGGGCCTAGGTAGATTTAAACAATTCTGTCTTCTATTGACCTTTGCTCTTGGGCTGAATGTCCAATAGACTTTCTCCCCCAACCTCCCCCCAACCCCCACCAATTTCTTTTGAGTATTGCTTTTTTGGAAACCTCCCAAATACTATGGACTCTGCTCTAGATAATTAAGATCCAACACTCAATTTTCAGAAAAGATGACCAAAGATGGATTGGGACATACATGCCAATAGAAGCATTTATCACAGGCTTTAAACAACAAGCCTTTGGAAACATACCATTCATAGAAAGACAACTGGAAGTTTGGAAAAGTACAGTTGAAACACTAAAAATAATAACACTACTGCCTTACATGTATTGAGCACTTACAGTATGCCAGGCATCATGGTAAGCTTCTTATAGAAATGGTTCCTTAGTGGTGAATTATTATTTCTATTTTACAGGTGGAAAAATGGAAATCTAGAGAATTGAATTAATATGTTCAAAATCACATGGCAAATAAATAGGTGGAGACAGTGTTTGAATTCATTTCTGACCTCGAAGTGACCTCAAAGTTCATAACCTCAATGCTTCCACTGAAAAACTTATAGAAAAAAATAGGAAAACACAGGCAGATATTGACAGACCATTTTAAGGGCCCCAGAGATGAAATTGTTTGTTGTTACACAATTTCACCCAGCCGTGAGACCCTAGCTTACCTAGGGTTGCATCTGCAAGATGTATAAACTTCTTTCTTGAATTAGAATGCCTTTTGACTATGGTGAGCTCAAAAGTAATAGCTTTTCCAGTCACGACACTTGCAATTTGGCTTGAGGATGTGAACAGCCCTTCCTGGATTACAAGCTCAACAGCTGTTCACATTTACACAGTAGGTGAAAATTTATATTTAAAAAGTAGTGGCTCATAAAGAAAGAATATGGAACAATGACAACTAAAAATAAAAGGACTAATTATATTCATGAAAAATGAACTGGGAGCGATAGATTATTTTTTTAAGTAAGATGTGTTGCAGCATTAAAAAAATGGTATCTTTAATTAATTCTGCCTAACATTAAAAGAGGAAGGTTACCCATACCAGAAATTGTTGAATAATGCAAAAATGTATAAAAGATACACTCTGATTTTAGTCATAATGAAAAAAGGTTATCTGTTGGTCAACACACCACCGTTATTTCCTTTTTATTTTTTTAAAGATTTATTTTTATTCTTTTTGACAGAGAGAGCGAGAGCGAGATACAGAGACAGAGACAGAGACAGAGAAAAGGAGGAGGGCCCAGAACAGTCTCCATAGTTGCACATCATTGGTTTTTCCACACAGTTTTATTCCATAGGTGGGTGCGGGGCTGCACAGGGCAGGAACTGGGTTGGGGTCCTCACCCCAGTGAGAACCGAACTGGGAGCACTCCCCAGTTCAGCATGTGGGTCCACATGGGCCGGGGCCAGGATTCAATCCTCGGTCCCCGGGGCTGCAAAGTGAGCGCTTAACCCACTGAGCCATCCTGACTTCCCCATCACTGTTATTTCTTAGAGATTTTACAACTGAAAATAGACAATGGTTATAGCAACTGAATGTGATTATCATATTAACTATACTTTATTGAACAGAAATGATCTAATCATAAACCAGAGTTGTTTCTAGAGAGCAAGAGTGATTACTTCAATAAGAAAATTTAAGCTAGAGCTCAATGCCACCCAAGAGAAGACCCATGTATACTAGTTATTTTTCACCTATAGATGAATGTGTGTATTGCTTTGGGGTTTACAAAGGACTTTCACATAAATTCGAGGTCTAACAACCCCCCCACTTGGGAGATAAGAAAATGAAGATGTCTAAGGACAGACCCAGTAAACAAGATTTGAACCCAAGCCATCAACCTGGGCTCCCAGCCATCCACTCTTGTGCCCTCTCCACAATGTGTTCTTTCCAAAACAGCTGGGGTCCTTTTCAATGAATTGTACCATAGGAACATTGTTTAAGATGTAGATGGGATAGATTTGAGGGTAAGCAAGAGGCAACCTTACTGCATGCTCTCTTCGGAGTCTATTAAGGAAAGATGATGGCATATGGATGCCTGGGGTGGCTACAACTTTCATGTCCCTGTGAATCGAGGGCTGTAAAATAACTCGTTAAAACATTTATTTAGAGGAGAGGCTGAGCACAGAGAACACGAGGTAGGACATAGGGAACTTTTGGTGGCTTCTCCAGTTTTCATAGCCTCATTCTTCCCTGGACTTTGCAGCTTTGGAAGGAAGCATAGCCCTTCTGGTGTTCTGAGAATAAGCATGACTTTTGGAGGGTTTCACCCTTGGCATTTCTTTAACCATGCAAAATATGCTCCTTTAGATAAGTTCTGGTAAATTCATTATCTCCTTTTCCCCTTATATCTCCAAAGATGTCTTTTAAATCCTCATAATAATCTAATAGATTATATTATAGGTTGTTATCCTGGGCAATTGCTCCACTAGTTCACTCTGTAGTCAAGCATTAGATTTAATAGAGAATTTTTTCATTTTGTTGTTGTTCTCAAAATGACATAATCAGCCAACCATTATCTATTTATGCTTATTATGGGCATAATACTTTTCTGGGAATACAGAAAACATTCTTATTCTCAAGGAGTTTGTAACTCAGGGAAGATAAGGCTAACATATATGAAGTTATCAGGTGATATTTAAATAGTGAACTATGTATTATTAAGTTTAATGTCCCTGAAACCTAGAAAAAGAGCTTATATTTAAAGAAGGCTTTAAAACATGGCTAGATTCATGTGAGGCAGAATGGGGATGAAAGAGAGGAGGAACAACACTCCATAGAAGGGGACTAGGATGAGTAAAGTTCTATAGATTGAACTGAATAATGTGCATGAAAGGGACAGTAAAAATCTGGCTTGGAAAATGTGTACTGAGGAAGAGTGGGAAAAGAATGACAAGGTTACAATCAAATCTGAAACCCAATGTAGAATGTTTGTTTAATTTGGTAAAAAAAAAAAAAAAGAGCCACCATAAATGACTTGAGAGGCAAGTAGAAATGCTTTAGGAGTATGAGTCTGGCATGATATTTATGATGAACCAGAGCTTGGAGGATGGAGGTGGGAGTGACTTGGGTTAAGAGCTGGATTGGAGGGATAAGCCACCCTGGGGATGGGTGAACCATCAAGGAGCCAGCCATAAGCACCCAGGCATAACATCTGGTGAAGCTAGTGATAGGAAGAGAGAGGAGGGGGAGAAAAGCAATCTAATAGATTTGTTGAAGGCAAACAGGTAAACACACGAAGAAGGAGCTCAGGGAGAGAGACACAGACAGAGACAGAGAGAGAAAAAGAGAAAGATATTAGAGAAAAAAATAGTAGGACTTGAAGTTCCAAGGCTTATGGAAGATTGAGTCTTAATTGGTATTCAAAAACAACTTTATGTCAAGTTTTAGAAACCATGTCACATTGATTAATTCAAGTTTTAGTGCAAATGCCTTCTCTTCTATAAAGCCTTTCTAACCTTTTTACCTTAATCAAGTTTTCAACAAAATAATTTATTGAAAAACCCTTCTCCTTCTAAGCTCTCTTTGCTCTTTTAGTAGGATTCTATTATAAAATAAAAGATCAAAAGCCACATCTTATTCTTTTATGATGTACAGTGCTTATCATGAAAACCTAGTATATTTAAGCAGTTCATTAAGAACTTGTGAATGAATGAATGAGAAAGGAAAGCATGTTGTTCGGGTGACAGGTAAAGGAATCCATCACTACTATTGATAGGGCTAAAATTATATTGCTGAAAGAAATAAGAAATAATTTTCTCATTCAAATTCTTCTTGAGTAAGTATAGTCTAACATTTTGTAACATTATAGGAAAGTGATAATTTAGCTTCTGCTTAAATACCTTTAGAGAAGAGGCAGTTTACTAATTTTTGGATAGATTAATTGTTACAAACTTCCTCTTATGTTGAGCCCAAAACCTTTTTATTTTAACTTTAGTCATTGCTTTTAGAAATGTCCAATGACAAATTAGTTCCTTTCTTTATTTTAACACAGCTATCATATTAAATGTAAAATTCTTCATTCTTGCAACTCTTCTTTGTGTTTACTGGTTTGGAGATTCCAATCATTGTGGTTGCTCTCCACTGGTAGATTCTGTGTTAATAATGACTTCTTTTATTGTTGGCAATGTTAAGTACATTAGTACATTACTCCTGGTCTGGTTTTGACAGTAACTAGTCAGCAGTACTATAACTTTCTTTTTATGAGCACAATCTTTTTGTTAATGCAGCCAATAGTTTGTTAACATTTTAAAACTCACATTGAGCTTGTCATCAATTGAGTTTTGACTCTTCTTTGTATGTGCTGAGATTTGTACAACTGTTTTTCACTATTGGATTTTATCTCATTGAATTCTGCCCATTATTTCTAACCAAGTGGTGATTTTGAATTATAACCTTATAATTTAACAACAAACATATTCTCTATACCTTCCAGGTCTTAACCTTTAAAAATGTGTTCATAACATATACAACTTCATACAAATTATTGATAGAAATATTGAATATGACAGCATCAGGATTCATGTTTGTTTTGTTTACTATTGCATTTCTGACATCTAGTACAGTGTCTCTAATACATTTTGGATATTTAATAAATGCTTTTGAGTAAATGAATAAATGGATAAATAAGTGAATAACAGAGTTCTTTCTCTATGTTAATTATAGTTAACTAATCAACACTTATAAAGTACTGTCATTTTATCAGGTATAAATTATGCACATTTAATAGCCAATATGTCTCTATATTTCTTCCAAAGACAGCATAAAATGCTCTGTTGAATGCACTGGTTTAATAAAACTAATCTTTCTGTAGTAGATAATTCAAAAAACACAGTTCCAAAAGAAAGGCAAAAAAGAATGAGTAAAGGACCATAAGTATTTGAGAAAGATTTTTTTTATTAAATCTCTCTAGAGATCTAATGACATTGTTTTATTTAAGACTCTAAGAAAAATGTAATAACTTTAATTAGTTTAACTTTCTTAAAATCAGAACCTCCCAGAGTTATTTATCTTGGAATGTTTTTGTGTTTGCAATAGCTGTTAATATCTTATAGAACTGACGTACCATGGAATAGGTTTTAGAATATGCTAATATGTTAACTTCTCTCAATGAAAATAAAAATGAAATTGGTCTGGAATTGTTTCCTATTCTTCAGCTCATGTTGACTTTTAACATTTATCCATTTGTTCTTCATGTGCTCACAAACTGGTGTCTCAAACAAACAGAATAAGATGTTTAAAAATTTGGCTGGAGTCAATATCAAGCTCATAGATCTATAGCAGAGTTTCCACTCTAGCTTTGCATCAGAATTACCTGTTAAGATTTTTAAGGGAAGCTGGGATGGCTCCGTGGGTTAAGCACTTGCTTTGCAGCCCTGGGGTCCGAGGATTGAATTTTGACCCCAGCCCATGCGGACCCATATGCTGAACTAGGGTGTGCTTCCCATGCAGAAGGTCCCCAGTTCAGTTCTGGCTCCCTGTTTGGCCCCTGGGTTGAGGAAGTGTGCCTCCCACGGGGGAGGTCCCCAGCCCAGTTCCTGTCCTGTGTGGCCCCCTGCCCACCTGTGTGGAATGAAACCACGTCAAAAACTGATGATGTACAACTATGGAGACAACTGTAGGCCCTCCCCTTTCTCTCTGTCTCTCTCTGTCTCTGTCAAAAACAATAAAATAAATCTTAAAAAAAAATATTTTAAAGAAACTTAGATGTCTGCAATTCAGCCTTGGAGTTTAAGATTCTATAGCTGAATGGAGCCAGAGACCTATTTCCTGAGCTATGATTTGGTGGCATCCACTATTCTTTCCTTGTTGAGAGCTGAGATGTCACACGTTCCCCATCATCCAATACTGTCCCTGTTTTCTACACAGTTCCTCAGAGACTTTTAACAACACCTGGCAGACACTCAAACACATTTAGAACAAGATCTGTTGTTCTTCACATTTGTCTTAGTCTTCAATTCTCTCATCCCAATATTTGTTCTCTCCTTTCTAATCAATCCTTCTCTTTGACATAGAATATAAAAAGAAATAAAAATTGAGTAGCTCTGCTTTCTCTTAGTCATCTGTCAATATTATGACATTGATTCCAAGAATCATATCTATGCCTTCCAAAACTAAAATGGCCTCTTTGTTTTCTGTGACACATTTTGCAAGTTATAGTACATTCTACATCCTAGGAATTTAGCTTTCTTGAATTACTTATTCACTCTTCTCTCATATTCCCATGTGCCCATTCTTCTCTCATTTTATATATGTACACAGATGCAACAGTCTTTGAAATGAAATTTTATATTGATATGAAAGAAGTATTAAAATATTTTATGTTCCTTATTAATACTACCAGAAAGCATTTATTTATTAAGAACTCCTTACTTGTTTGTTCATTTATCATTGTAGCATTGTGGTCTATATCCTTCACGGGAAGAACAGGATAAAGAAAAACTGAAAAAGAAAAGAGGAAAAAGAATGGATCACAGAAATAGTGGCTAATGTACAGTTTAAGAAAAATAACTTGCTTTAAAATCACTGTTATTGGCAACCAAATAAATACATAACAAAATTACTTACATAATGTTTTTCATCTATCAAATGCATCCCACATTGCCTTCAATTAAGGTCAGAAGTTAACATGAATTAGAAGAACTTTTGAGTTCTGGCCTTTGCTTCTTACATATTCTTTTCATTTAGGCTGACCAGATGTACCATTTTAAATGGGACAGAAAACAAAGATACTTCACCGTTTCAAACAGTGAGCATGGTCAGCCTACTTGACACCTTGAATTTAGCTCAATGTGACTAGGTTGACCATCTGTACTGTTTGAAACAGGACAGTACTGGTGTTTTCTGTCCCATTTAAAATGGTATATCTGGTCAGCCCATTTTTATTTTCTATTTCATTCTCTCTCCCACTTTCACTAGGTACCAAAATGGTTTTTTCTTTTCCTTCAAGTGCAAGGTGACCAGACGTCCTGCTTTTGGCGGGACAGTCCCAATTTTTAACAATTTGTCCCACATCCCGCGGCGTTTTAAAAAAGTCCCGGTTTTTGGAAAGAATGCACGACAAACTAGGGAACGGCGGGAGAACAGGAAGGGAATATACGGTTTTTGGCAGCCATGTGGCTATTTCTCCAGGATATGAGTTTTATATTATTTTTGTTAATTTTATAATGTTAAACTTTAATAATAACAAATAATTGTTGAGAACTCATTATCGAGAACTGCTTATCAAAGTCCGCATTGTTGATCAGTTGTTAGAATTCGACCACCATTATTTGGACTTAATGAACAATGGCATTTTTTGGCATTGGCAACGATGAAAACATTTTGTAATTGTCTCTCAGACGATACACATCATACTGCGTGCTAGTGCTAGTTAAATAAGTAATGTCAACAAATCACCTACTCAGATAATTTAGGTAAGTAATTTATTTATTTATTTCATAAATACATAAATTTTCTTGAATTTAGCAGACAGTACTCATATTATTTATATTTTATAGTGGCGGCAAAAAGTCTAGCACTGGCCTTGAAAATGACACGTTGCGGCAAATTCAGAGGAAAAATAATACAAGTTAGTATTATTATTTAGAAAGAAATATAGGATTACAATTAAAATAATTTTTAAAATATAGTGACTTTATAGCAATCAATTTAATTTAATTTATAAACTAACAATAAAATATGTTCATGTAATTATGTACCTACTTACTGTGTTTTTAAGCAATATGTATATAATAATTTATAATATAATTTTAAATTATTTTTTTAGATTTTTAACATAATGAGTAAGAAAAGAGGATGCAAATTCAACGATGATCTAAGAAGTGAATTTCCTTTTATTAAAAAAACCAAAAGCGATTACATGGTAAAAT
>PVKE010052177.1:0-10421 GCA_004027555.1 Craseonycteris thonglongyai | reverse complement strand
AACTGTGGGAACTCCGCAGTTCAGCACGTGGGTCCTGCCTGGGCCGGAGCCGGGATTCGATCCTCGGTCCTCATGGCCTCAAAGCGAGCGCTCAACCCGCTGAGCCGTCCCGGCTTTTCCCCAATTTATTTCTTAGGGACATTTTTAATAACAGAACATGAATAAATAAACAGTTTTGGTTCCCTAACATTAAAGTTTTGGGAATGTGATTATCACTTTCCAGAAGAGACCATAAGAATGACCTAATGCCACAAAGGAAAAGTTGAACTCTCACCTTTGGTCTGCCTTATGAACCCCCAAAAAGGATCAGAGGAAAATATAATCAGCAAATTGAAACTGATGGCTTCAATGTCTTTTGTGGGTTTTTTTAAAGATTTATTTTATTGTTTGTAATAGAGACAGGTAGAGAGAAATGAGAGGACCCAAAGCAGTCTCCACAGCTGAATGTTATCAGTTTTCGACATGGTTTCATTCCACACAGGTGGGCGGGACCGAGCATGGTGGGAACTGGGCTGGGGGCCTCCCGGAGGCAGACCCCCTTGAACCGGTGTGTGTGGGGGGGCAAAACAGGGGGCGAGGACTGATCTGGGGCCTCCTGCATAGGAAGCATACTCCAGTTTAGTATATGGGCCCACACAGACTGGGGCTAGGATTTGACCCTCTGTCCCTGGGGATGCAAAGCAAGCACTTACCGGTAACTCACTGAGCCATCCCTGCTTCCCACAATGTCTTGTCATAATGATGGTCTCTGTGACTTTTTTGAAGGAGGTAATAACTCAAGCAGAAAAAAATAGACTGAAAGCTAACTCAGTGCTAAGTCCGTTTTGTATCCTTACAACAACCCTTCTGAGGTAGGAATAAATCTCTTCATTTTACCAGATGAGAAACAGGCTTCTGTAGTGAAACTGCTGTTTAAAGTCGCATAACTAGTGAGCATCGGAGCTTTCCACGCTCTCCGACTAAAGACCTCCAGGAACACACCTGTGGTTGAACAATTTAGGTTTATGGCTTGTTACATGGGGGGTTGGGGGATTGGGGGTTGTGAACCACAAGAAATGATGAGGTATCTCAGTAGCAGAGTGTTAGAAAGGACCTTTAGGATTTAATTTGGGGGTGAGCTAAGGAATTAAGGTTTTGATCTGGATTGGATACTGTTTACTATTTAGGTGTATTGATAAATCTTATCTAGAAAGAGAGAAGAGTAGACTGAGACTAAAGCTGTAATTGGTAAAGAAGCAGCCATTGCTATAAGAGCCAGGATAGGAAAATGTTGGTCATTTTTGTGGTTTGGATAATGCTCATGTTTTGTCTAGTTCAGACATGATTATGAAGAGGTCTTGTTGTTGTCTTGCTCCATCACAGTCACAGAGTGGCCTTGTCTGGTGTTGATGATCCATGATATTTTTATGTTCAACAGAACACTGAGGTCTACCTGTGAATGCCAGGCCTCCTCCTGCATATCAGGGCTACTTTTCTTTTCATAAGGGCCTGCACTCAAATTGAGGTTTGTATGACTGGAAATATACCTTGTGTTAGTTACTCCCTGTCCACAGGAACCTGAGAAGAGGTCTGGCAGATGAGGAATTTCATCTATGAGTTTATTTCATCTACTGCCTTCTTCACCCCTTACTCAGACCCAACCCTTAATACAGTCCCTGGGATAATTGTAGACACTTAATGTTTGTTGAATTAATGAAACAATGAAGATGTGTGTCAAGAACTCTAGAAAACAACTTCCTGGGTATAAATTGCAGCTCTACCACCTTTTAATTAAATGAAAACTTTTAATTAAATGATAAAATTGTGTAAACTTTTAAGTTTTTCTTTATCCACTTGTAAAATGGAGATAATCTCCAAAACTATTCATAGGGCTGCTGTGTGGATCAAATGAACCATTGTGTAGTAGAGTATGCTTAGCTAAGCTCAATTAAACTGTAGCTATTATTATTTTCAAGATAAATAGCCCATTAGTTTTATGATTGCATGTTGAATATTTTTTTCTACTAGGCATGGAAGTAAAGATCTTGTCTCTTACTCCATAATTGGAGCCAAGCCCATAAATGAATATTTACTATTCATTGGCTAGAATCCAGGCACTTCCCATATTTGGGGCTAAATTTTAATTTTTATATCATTTAAAACTTAAAGGAAAGTTGCAAAAATTATGTAAGGACCTCCAATATACCTTTTCTCTAGACTCACTACTTGTTTACATTTTGCCTCAGTTACTTAATCATTCTCTCTCTCTCATATATGTGTGTGTGTGTAACACATTTTTTTCTGAATCATTTGAAATTAAGTTGGAGGCATCATGCCCTTTTATCCCTAAGTATTTCAGTGAATAGTTCCTAAGAATATTCTCTTTCTCTTAACATAACCACAATACAATGATCAATTTTAGAAAATTAACATTGATAATATGCTAATCCCCAACCCATATGCAAATTTTGTCATTTGTCCCAATACCGTTCGTTAGGCCTATTCTGCCTCCCCTTCTCCTAGTAAAGGATCCAATTTAGAATCACACACATTTTGTTGTCATGTCTCTTTAATCTCCTTTAAATTGGAACAGCTCCTCAGCCTTTCAATGTCTTTCATGACACTGACAGTTATATTGCAGTGTTCCTTCATTTCAGTTTATTTGCTTCCTCATTAGATTTGGGTTATGCATTTTGCACATAAATACCATAGTAGAGCTGTTGTGACCGTCTCAGTGCTTCTTATAATAGAAGGCACATGATCTCTATTTGACCTGTAACTGGTGATATTAACTTTGATCACTTTGATTCACTTGTTCTATGAGGTTTATACCTCTGTAAAAATACTACTTTCCCTTTGTAATCGATAAGTAACTTATGGGAGACAATTTTACTATATAAACATCCTTTTCCTCTAGTTTTACCATTCATTATTGATTTTCTATCTCGACCGTGTTTGTTCGTTGGCATTCCACTAAAAGGACGAATTTTCCCTTCTCTCCCATTTATTCATCCATATTATTTATATCAGTAAAGACTCATGGGTTATTTTATTCAATTAATTATACTGTTACAAACATTACGTATTTTGATGCTCAAATTGTCCCACTTTGGCCGCTGGGCTGGGATCATCTTTAAGTTAGCTCCTCTGTTATTTGACACATTCCCATTATTCAGATGCCCATCATCCTTATATCCTGGTGCAACAAGATGTTCCGAGCTTGTCTGGTACTTGCCCTGTCCTGACCGAGGTTCTTTGAAAAGTTGCCAAGACTCCGTGCTCCTCCGCTTCCCAGCCGCAGGCGGAACCTTAGAGTCCCGGGCATGGGCGGAAGAACAGCACAGCGGAACAACCTTATCCGGTTGCGGCCGGAAGTCGCAGAGAGGAGCGGCTCTGTGTCAGGTGACCCGAGTCCGCGTAGGAGGAGTCGGAGGTCCAGTCTTTCTGAGTGGACCGACAGACTGGCGGAGCGGCGGGTTGACGGAGAGGTTGTGGCGGCCTCGGAGGCGTTCGCTGAGCAGTGGCAGGTATATGAGGGGCTGCTCAGGTGTGTGTGTAGGGGACAGCTAAGGGCCGTCTAGGTTGAAGGATGCGGGCGGGGGACCGGGTTCCTCCTCCGGGCCACGGGCTCGACACCTGAGCCCAGGGTCGCGGAGACAAGAAGCTTTTCTCTGCCTCGGGCTCGACACCTGAGCCCAGGGTCGCGGAGACAAGAAGCTTTTCTCTGCCTCGGGCCCTCCACCCCAAAAGAGAGGTCGAGCTGGCATGTGGTCTTTCGTTCTTTGATTACATTTTGGGGAAACCGAGGCCCCGAGAAGGGGAAAGATTCCCCCACGAACTCTCCTTCCCAGGTAGGGATTCACTAGGACTGTTCCTGTCCCCTGCCCAAGGCCGCCTTTCTCATGTGGACGTGTTTTTAATGAGTTTGCCCCAGTGAAGAAACCTAGGCCGGGAAGCGTGGTGAACAGAGGTGGGCATGGGAGTAGAGAGACCCGGGTTCAAGACTTCGCCGCCAGCAGCCAGTTGTGCGTTCTGGGCCATATCCCTTTCCTCTACTGGGCCTCAGTTTCCTCATTTGTAAAAGAGCTCATGTTTCTCAGTATACCGTGCTCACACCGTCTGTTTTGGAATGCTGTGGTGGTGCATGCTTTACTCAGGGGACGCAAATAAGATATCTGATTTAGAAATTGCGTTTTGAACGTATGCTGGGGAGTCCTATATATGCTGATGTGTGAAGCCCACTGATCTTAATTGCTTTCCTGCTGTGAGTACTAGATACCCATTCTTTGCTTTGAGGCAGCTGGAACCTGTTCAGGATCTTCGAAAGAATTGAGTGTTTATCCCAGAAATGAGAGCAATGGAAGGGAACTGTCTTTAAAAACAGAAAAAATTGTTATGATGAAGAGGGTTTTCCACTCATCTTTAGGGCTGGAAGAGGCAGAACTAGGACACAAGATTTTGACTTAATAGAACTTTAATGCTTGTCAGAGGTGACCAGCAATGGAATGGATTGCCTCCAAAGGTAGTGAACTGTTGAAGGAGATATGTAGGAATTAGATGGTAGTCCTTTCCAATTTGAAAGTGCCTGATTCTGAGTCGTTATTTTGAATCTTTCTGGTGCTGACTGACATCCTTTTTCTGCCCTCTTGATATCTCCATTCCCTCAGCCTACATATTCTGGAAGTAAGGCCATGTGTCTGAATGTATCTTATGTAATCTACTCCTGGTTGTCCTGTGAACCAACCTTTTCAAGGACTTTGGAATGGCCCATCTGATAGGGCTCTTAAAATGTTTGTTGGGGGAAGCTGGGATGGCTCAGCGGGTTAAGCGCTCACTTTGCAGCCCCGGAGACCAAGGATTGAATCCCGGCTCCGGCCCAGGCGGACCCATATGCTGAACTGGGGTGTGCCCCCAGTTAAGTTCTTGCCGGGGCCAATGCGGGAGGCTCCCAGCCCAGTTCCTGCCCTGCACAGCCCCTTGCCCACCTGTGGAGTGAAAGTATATGGAAAACTAATGCTGTCAACTATGGAGACTGCTCTGGGCCTGCCCCCTTCTCTGTCTCTCTGTCTGTCTCTGTCAAAAAACAGTAAAAATAAATCTTAAAAAAAGAAAAAAAAGTTTGTTGAATGAATAACCAACTTAGGACAACTTGGAAATGCCTCTGAAAACTTTGTAATTTTATCAGGAGAAGCCAGTGAACTCTTTGGATCACAGAATTGAAGAGTCTCAGTCAGAAGGGTCCACTGAGGTTGTTTAGGCCAGCCTTTCTTACCCTGGGACGTAAATCTCTCTTTAATTCTCTCTCCAGCAGTGTGTTGTATAGATGTCTACCAAGAGAACTCTTGCAGTCTATTAGCTAACATTCCATCCAGCATTTAAAACTAGTCCTTTTCTGAACTTAACATGCCAGTTCATCTTCATTTACGGGTATTCTGCAGATAATGCTCCTAGATATGCTATATCCAAACATCACAGCTCCTTATTTTGTGATTTATAAAACTCCCAAGAAAATTGCTTTTTCAAAACCTGTTAGAATGCGCCCTATGTAGCAAAGATTCCATATTATGACCCAATTCTGCTAACATACTTCCCACTCCCCAAAAGGTTGGGTTTCAGCCAAGAAACTATCTGTGTTTATTTTCCTACATTGCTTATGTTTCCTAGGATTGAAAAATTGTGAAATGCTTATTCAGATATCATCCAGTTACTGGGTAAAATGATTTTAATTTGATGTTTTTAAAATTTATCAATCTGAAATTTTCTTTTTTAAAAAATACTTAAATCAACATTTACATAGCACATTCTTCAGGCCACTAGTCTGAAGAGATGCCTCTGGAAAAAACTGTTCTATGGTAATAAGTTTGAAAAAGCTATCAAGAACCATATGACTTCACTTATAGGTGGAATATAAAACTGAAAATAACAAAGAAACAAAGACTCATGGATACAGTCAATAGTTAAGTGATTATCTGAGGATAACGGGAAGGAGAAGGTCTGTAGGGAGGGGGCATCAAATTTATGGTGATGGAAAGAGAACTGACTGGATGGTGAGCACATAATGTAATACATAGATGATGTGATGTAGAATTGTATACCTGGGAACTTATGTAATTTTTACCAACCAATCTTACCCCAATAAATTTAACAATTAAAAAAAAAAAAAAAAGAACTAGCTATATATCATTATCTTATTTTTGAGCTTCTCAATGTATAGTATCATTAAAGGCACTGAGACATCCTGCAGTAAAGAAATGTGCCTAACCTTGTTTAATCTAGTGTTGCCAAACTTAATTGATGTGAAGCACTTTTTCTTTTAACTGACACATTGGCAAATTCTGAGCTAGAGTTTGCAGTCTATGGCCTGTGGTCCAAATCTGGTCGTACTCCTTGTTTTTGCATGGCCTGTGAGCTAGGGCTGTTTTTTACATTTTTAAATGGTGGCGAATAAATCAAGAGAAGAGTATATGAGGGCTGTCCTGAAAGCATCCAGCCATGTAATTGTTCTCATTATATTGACAATGGCTGGAGTTTTTCCAAACAGCCCTAGTATTTTGTGATATATGAAACTTATAGGAAAATCAGATTCCAGTGTTTGTAAATAAGGTTTTATTGGAACATAGCCATACTTGTTAATTGACATATTGCCTATGGCAGCAGAGTTGAGTTGTTGCCCCAAAGACCATATATAGTCTACAATGTCTAAAGTATTTACTATATGGTACTTCACAGAAAATATCTGCCAGCCCCTGACCTGCATTACATACATTTTTTTTAAACATTTTATTTTGAAATAATTTTAGACTTGCAAAAAGAATACACAGACTTTCTGCATACTCTTCATTCAACTTTCTCTAATGTTAACATTTTACACAGCGTGTTAAAATTATCTAAAATTTAACATTAATACAACACTAATCTGTAGACTTTATTCAAATTTTCCCACTTGTTCCACTAATGTCCTCTTTCTGTTCCAGGACTAAGTCCAGTTTCCCACATTAAATTTAATTGTCAAATCTCCTTAGTCTCTCTTAATCTGAGACTGTTCCTCAGTCTTTTTTGTCTTTTGTGACTGTAAACTGCTGAAGAGGACTGGCCATTTATTTTGTAGAATGTCTCAAATTTTTCTTTTTGAACAAATTTTTTTTTAATATATTTTTATATATTTATTTATTTTGACACAGAGAGAGACAGAGAAAGAACTGAACTGGGGGAGCTCCCAGTTCAGCATATGGTTCCGCACGGGCCAGGGCCGGGATTCGATCCTCGGTCCCCGGCGCTGCAAAGTGAGCGCTTAACCCACTGAGCCATCCCAGCTTCCCCATCAAATTTTTTTTAAGAGAATTTACATATCGCATAATTCACCATTTAAAAGCATACAACTCAGTGGTTTTTAGTATGTTCACAAGGTTGTGCAACTATCACCACTATCTTCATTCCAGAACATTTTCATCACCCCAAAAAAGAAACCTTGTACTCATTAGCAGTCCTATGCTCCCCTCTTCCCATCTGCTAATACAGAATCATACAGTATGGCCTTTTTTGTCTGGTTTCTTTCATTAAACATGTTTTCAAGGTTCATCCATGTTGTAACATATCAGTACTTCTTTCCTTTTTCTGGCTAAATAATATTCCTTTATATGGATTTACCATATTTTATCCATTCATCGCTTAATGGACATTTGGGTTACTTCCATTTTTTGGCGATTCTGAATAGTGCTGCTATTAAACATATTTTCAGTTCTTTTCAATGTGTATACCTAGGAGTAGAATTGCTGAATCACATAGCAACTCTGTGTTTAACTTTTTGAGGAATGGCTGAACTGTTTTCCATAGCAGCTATACCATTTTACACCTCCATTAGCAATATATGAGGGTTCCATTTTTTCTGCATCCTCTTGTTATTGTCCTTTTTTAAAATTATTATTACATCCACGCTGGTGGTATGAAGCAATGTCTCAATTGTAGTATGTTTGCATTTTCCTAATGACGGATGATGTTGAACATCTTTTCAAGTGCATATTGGCCTTCTGTATATCTTCTTTGGAGAAATGTCTATTCAAATCTTTGCCTATTTTGTAATTGAATTATTTGTCATTGTGTACAATTTTGCATATTACTATCCCTCATCTGAATGGAGTTGGATTTGGACATGCTAAAGTGCAAGGTAAGTTGTCCTTTTGAAACTGCTGACCATACAGAGCTTGGCTCAATCCCAACCACTGCTGACCATGCAGAGCTGGGGTGGCCATGGTCAAGTGAAAAAGGTATTACAGCATCATCTAAGACCAATAAGGGATCCTGCTATTTGGGAGCTACTCTGGCATTTGGTCAGAGGAGGGAGCAGAAGAATCAGTGGTGGTTTGGAAACTTTAGGACTGGTGATAGCCTTGGGCAGCTAGCTGGTTGGGGTGGGAGAGCTACTAGGGCATCTATGCCTCTCTTGACCTCAGCGTTTAGTTGTAACCAGACCATCTTGAACATATACTTAAAACAAAGAACAGTAATTGTAATTGTTAAAGCCATATATGTTCATTTTAAAACTTTGGAAAATACGTGAAAGCTGGGATGGCTCAGCGGGTTAAGTGCTCGCTTTGAAGCCCCGGGGACTGAGGATCGAATCCCAGCCCCAGCCCATGCGGACCTACATGCTGAACTGGGGTGTGCCCCCAGTTCAGTTCTTGCTGGGACCTACGTGGGAGGCTCCCGGCCCAGTTCCTGCCCTATGCAGCCCTGCGCCCACCTGTGGAGTGAAACTATATGGAAAAACTAATGTCAACTGTGGAGACTGCTCTGGGTCCTCCCCCTTCTCTCTGTCTCTATCTTTCTGTCAAAAATCAATAAAATAAATGTTTAAAACTTTGGAAAATACAGAAAAGCTTTATTCTCGTCCCTCTCCAGTCATGCCTACCTCCAATATCTAAAGAGAGCCTTTACTACAGTTGCTTTATTTTCTTCTTATTTCTTCCTTACTGGGTACATTTTTAATGGTTGAAATCATTCACTGTACATAGTTGTATAACTTTCTTTTTTCCTAACATTTTACAGTAGACTTGAGAGTTCCAGTTGCTTGAGTTCTGGTTAACAGTCTTCTTACATTTATCTGGCATCTACTAATCTCCATGGATGCCAGTTAACTGAGAGTCTACTGTTACGTAATGTCTTCCTGTTTTTGCCAGCCTCTTCCGTAAGCATTACTTCTAATATATTTACTTAAGCATTCACCTATTAAGTCAGTAAGTCTTATTGTATAGATATAATGTAAATGTATAATAAGCACTCAGCATGTTCTTGATGGAAATCTAGATTTTCTTTTTTAATAGGAGCACAGGGGGTGCTGGGAATGCTCAGTGGGTTAAATGCTCACTTTGCAGCCCCAGGGTCAGAGGATTGAATCCCAGCCCCAGCCTGTGCAGACCCATATGCTGAACTGGAGTGTGGCCCCAAATTTGGTTCTAGTCAGGGCAGGGGCCTCCATATAGGAGGCCCCCGGTTCAGCCCCCAGCTCTTGCGGGTGTGCCTCCCATGCAGGAGGCCCCTGCCCAGTTCCTGCCCTGCACGGCCCCCTGCCCACCTATGTGCAATGAAACCATGTAGAAAACTAATGATGTGCAATTATGGAGACTGCTCTGGGCCCTACCCCTTCTCTCTGTCTCATTCTGTCTCTGTCTCTGCCTCTCTCTCTCTATCAAAAACAATAAAATAAATCTTAAAAAAAATAGGAGCACAATTTTTTAAAGATTTATTTTATTGTTTTGAGAGAAGATGAGAAAGAGAGAAGGGGGGAGGGCACAGAGCAGTCTTCATAGTTACATATCATTTGTTGTGACATGGTTTAATTCCACACAGGAGGATGTGGGGCCACACGGGGTGGAAACCAAATTGCAGAGTCTCCCCCATGGGAGGCAAGAACCTTTGCCCCCGAGCCATCCCAGTGGTTACCAGTTGCACTACAGTTCAGCATATGGGTTTGTACAGGCCGGAGCCAGGAATCGAGTCCCGAAGCTCAGGATTGCGAGGCAAGTGCTCAACCGCTGAGCTATCCCAGCATCCCAGCACAGATATTTTTAAAAACTTTTATTGTGGTTAAATATACATAACAGAATTTATCATTTAACCATTTTTAAGTTTACAATTCAGTGGCTCTAAGTACATTCATGATTTGTTGTTAACCATCACTATTCTGTTTCCAAAATGTTTCCATCATCCCAGAGAAACTCAATACCTGTTAAGAAATAACTCCCCCTGGGGAAAGCCGGGACGGCTCAGCGGGTTGAGTGCTCGCTTTGAGGCCATGAGGACCGAGGATCGAATCCCGGCTCCGGCCCAGGCAGGACCCACATGCTGAACTGGGGAGTTCCCACAGTTCGGTTCTCTAACTGTCTCTGTCTCTGTCTCTCTCTCTCTATCTGTCAAAAAGTAAAATAGAAATAACTATGCACTGA